>AWUE01016787.1:0-32795 GCA_001974825.2 Corchorus olitorius
TGTGTGTGTGTGTGTGTGTGTGTGTGTGTGTGTGTGTGTGTGTTGTTTTTTTTTTTTCCGGATCGGGTCAAACCGGTTCGGTCCGACCAAACCGGTTCGGACCGGCCAAGCCGGCTCATGAGCCGTTCGGCTCGAGCCGGCTAGCCGAGCCGCAGCTGGCCCAACAGGTGCAGGCTTAGGCCTGCTGCAACAGCCAGGCCGCGCCTGGCTGGGCCGCGCGCGCAGGCCAGGCAGCCGCCGGCGACCCCAAAAATGCACCCCCTTAATTATTTCAAAAATTTACAGCCCTCAAAACACCAAATTCCACCATTTTAACTTCAAAATTTCCATTTCTAACACTTATAAAACACTTTCAAGCCCAAAAATCAACTTCAACAACAACTTTTCCACAATTAAAACAACAACTCACTTACCAAGCAAGCTCCTCCTTCACCCAACCTTCAAGATGATCAAAAACACTCAAAAATCCTAAAACAAAACCCATTATCATCTTAGCTTCATCTTATGCACCATATAAGCCAAAAATAACAATCAAAACTAATCAAATTTGATGAAATTTAACTAACCCGTAGCTCCCTATTCTCAAGATCCAAAACCCATAAATTTCCATCAATCTATAAACTTTTTTGCATGGAATGGATGAGGGAAGTGAGGGGAATTCAAAGGCACAAATGCATGTTGAATTTGGTTAAGATTTGGGGGTGGTTTGTAAAGAGAAAGAGGGTTGGTTAGTGAAAGGAAGAAGAAAAAAAATGTTTGAAGAAAGGGGAAGAAGACAACCGGCCAAAAAAAGAGAAAACATTGGCCTTTAAATAGTTTTGGGGTAAAATGACGATTTTACCCCCTCATCACCCCATCCACTCACTTAAATCCTCTAGTTTATCATTCTCTTCAATTTGGTCCTCAAATCAATTCCTTTATCAAAATTCTTCAACTCTAATTAATTAAAAATAAAATAACTTAAACTCAATAATTCCTACTTAAATACTTAATTTTAATACTCATAACTTTCTAATTAAATCATGGTATTACAAATATGGACTTAGCAATTTGGAGTGAAGATTTGGAGATTCGAAGTTCGTGATTGAAGATTTATTGAAGATAATTTAAAGATATGAAGACCATTGAAGAATTATCTCAAGAGGCATGAGGATTGAGCTTAAATCCCGAAGGATTGAAGACAAGCCATGAAGAAGCCCAAAAGCTTTGGATTTTTGGATATTTTATATGGGATAATACTCAGCCCATATGAGCCCACAATTGGAGTCAAAATCCCAATTTGTGCCGCATATATCCAAATAAATTTCTAATTCCCGCATATTCCAGCATACTAGTCCTAATTGGATTAGGATTCAGCGCAGTCTCGGTAAAAAGACCATAACTTTCTGCTTAGACCTCCATATTAGGCTCATCAGTAAGCGTTGGAAAGCTAATTCTGAGATCTACAATTTTCCTTTGAATCCCAAGACCCAGTTCTGCCATCTTCGAGGCCGAAATTGCCAACGAAGTTTCTGTGCGAATCCAGAATTTTCAAGAGTCCTATTTTCACTAGGATTTCGGCTCTAGGAAGACTTTTAAGCCAACTTGGAGACCAAGTCAGCCTCTAAACCGTCCTAGGCTATTCCTAAGTCTATATGGAGTCTAATTAGTCCACTATAAATAGCCACCTTATGATCGGTCATCAGCAATCATAAAAATAATCCCCACAAAAACCTAACTAAGTAGAAAGGGTAAGCAGGGGTCGAATCCCACAGAGAAGGGGAATAGACTTATCCAGGGGATAAAATCCTCAAGAATCACTCAAAAGATTTGCTTGAAAACAGGGGATTAGAAACAACTACACACACACATCATGTAACACAAATCATAATCACACACACAATTCACAAACACAATTCTAGATCTCTTTTTCTCTTCTAGTTGTAGTTTTTCTTCTAGTTTTTAGGCTAGGGTGTCGACACCCTTTCTAATTATAGAGGGGTGCGATATACCTAGGGTTTTGCAAGGAGAATTCCGCCCCCTCCAAGGTCTTGTAAGTTTTCTTATGCCTCTCATGGATTTTCCCAAATCCATGAGTAGCTAAATTCTTAATACTTCTTATCCTTTGGTGAATTTAATCAATTAATTATGGTGAGATTTTTGTGCTTATAATTTGATGTTTATTCTTGATTGATAGTTTTTAAATCTCTACTTTAATCTTATGATCTTGATGATTGTGGATTTAGAGCCATGGCTAATTATATGATTTGATAGATCTATTGTTAATTCAAGCCATAGAATGATCGTTCGGGCTTGATTGTGTGGTAACAATTGGAAAAGAAGGATCTTCTTTCCAAGGGATTTAGGAATCAATGACCGATTTATTTGCTTGTTGTTTGGTTACTTGTTAAGCATGCGTGAAAAATAAATTATAATTATTCTTAATGCTTTGTTCTTGAGCAATTATCACACTGGATCAAGAGGTGATTGTTTAAAGAATAAAAGGGATAATTCACACTGGATCAAGAGTTTTATCTAATATGCATGTTAGGGTTTCCCTAGACTAGTTATCTAATTGAGAATTAAATATTGAATTCATCTTTTTAAATCAAGGATCCATAGTTAATTTGATTGATTTCTACCATTGGAGAAGAAGTATGTCTTTTAATTATTGTTTTCTTTATTAATTGTCATAATTTAGATTTGCTTTACTTTGCTTTGTTTTTAGTTTAATTGTTGTTTCTAATCCCCTGTTTTCAAGCAAATCTTTTGAGTGATTCTTGAGGATTTTATCCCCTGGATAAGTCTATTCCCCTTCTCTGTGGGATTCGACCCATGCTTACCCTATCTACTTAGTTAGGTTTTTTTGGGGATTATTTTTATGATTGCTGACGATCGATCATAAATTTTGGCGCCATTGCCGGGGAAGGAAGGAAAAGACTCATCCAAAGGATTGTTCCTTAGGTCTTGCGTTTTTAACTATAAAAAAATTCTTTTATTTTGTTTCTTGCGTTTTTTTTAGAAAAATAAAAAATTTATTTTCGCGTTGATATAAAAAAAAGTTTTCTTCTTTTTGCGAAAAAAAAATTTCTTTTTGTGTTAAAAAAAATTATTTTCTGTCTTTAATTTTAGTTTTTGTTTAAGAACTTTAACTACTAATTTTTCTTTTGAGTTTTGTTTGTATTTCTAGGAAGTTGCATGCCAAATACAAGAAGTAGTGGTATTAAAGATTTTGAATTTGATCCAGAGTCAGAATGAACACTATTTTCGCTAAGGAAGGAGAGATCAAGTCGACAACAAGAAGAGGAGTCATCCAATTCGAGTTCTCAATCTGATTCTCCTAGATCTGCTGCTTCAACATCATCAGAAGACATGGCAAACGAAGAAGGCCCTAAAACTTTGAGAGAGCTTGCTGCACCAAACGTCAATGCATAACGCTTACAAATTCGATACCCAGATACGACTGGAAACTTTGAGATCAAATCTGGATTTATTCAGATTTTACCCAAATTTCATGGTCTGCCTGGAGAAGATCCTCACCGACATCTTACAGATTTCCAGATTGACTGTGCATCTACAAGTATTCAAAGTATTCCTGAAGACCAATTCAAGCTAAGAACTTTTCCGTTCACTCTTGTAGATCGTGCAAAAGATTGGTTGTACCTCTTACCTACTGGTTCAATCACCTCTTGGACGGGCCTTAAGAAATTGTTCTTGGAAAAGTACTTTCCTGCTCATAAAGTATCAAGTATAAGGAAGGAGATTTGCGGAATCAAGCAACGCCATGGAGAAACAATGCATGAGTATTGGGAACGTTTCAAGACACTGTGCGCGAGCTGCCCCAATCATCAAATCATTGAATAGTTGCTGATCCAATACTTCTACAAAGGACTACTACCGTTTGACAGATCTTCCATAGATTCTGCAAGTGGAGGAGCTTTCATAGACAAGACTCCCACCGATGCTTGGACTTTAGTGGAGAACATGGCTGCAAACATTCAACAATTTGGATCTCGAGAAGACTACACATCAAGAGAAGGCAATACAAGAAGAATCAATGAAGTTTCTACCCATTCCATCTCATTGGAGCAACAACTTCAAGAAACAAATCAACAAGTCGCTATGCTCACTGATTTATTCAATGCGAATTTTCAAGTGTGCCTAAGGTTTGTGGTATTTGTACACAAGGACATTACACTGATAAGTGACCTTCTTTGGAACACACCGCGCAAGAAGTCAATGATGTGGGAATGCAAGGAGCATATCAAAGGAAGCCTGAACCCTACTCAAATCCTAGATGGAGAGTCAAGCAACCAAGTCAACAATATGGGAACCAAGGTAACTATCAAGGAAGCCAATGAATTTTCAAAGGCCTAATTTTCAACAATTTTCACAAGTTGTTTCCATCAAGATGCAACAAATGAGGGAAGTCATGGAGATGATGAGGAAACAAATCAGTCAATTGGCTAGTGACATGAGTGAACTCAAGACACAAGGTCAACAAAGGATCCCATCACAACCAAAGATACCTCCTAGGGAGAATGTAAGTGCAATTACTTTGAGGACTTGAAAAGAGTTGGAAAACCCCTATCCAACCCATGCCGCACAAGATGAAGGAGAGCCAAGCTACACCAAAGAAGAAGAATTGCAAGTGCCTAACAAAGAAATCAAGATTGAAGATGAACCCAGAAAAGGTGGCACACGCACCTTAGAAAAAGACAAAGAAACCAATGTTGTCAAGCCTAAGGATTCCAAGGAACCTTCAATACCTTTTCCATCAAGATTGAAGAAGTCAAAGAAAGAAGATGATGATCAAGATATTTTGGAGATACTTCGAAAAGTTGAGGTCAACATCCCACTTCTTGATGTCATTCAACAAATTCCAAATTACGCAAAGTTCCTTAAGCAACTTTGTACCAATAAGAAAAGGTTGCAAGGTAAGGTAAGTGCTGGAGTTAATGCCTCTGCTATGCTTCAAAAGAGTTTACCTCCTAAGTGCAAGGATCCAGGTACGTTTTCAATTACTTGTTCTATTGGAAGAAGTGCTATAGAGAATGCTATGCTTGATTTAGGAGCATCTTTAAGCATAATGCCTTATTCTTTTTATAAATCTTTGAATTTTGGTCCTTTGAAAAATACTGATGTTATTCTGCAGTTAGCTTATGGATCTTTGGTTCACCCCAAAAATGTTCTAGAGAATATCTTAATTAAAGTTGAACATTTGATTTTTCCTATTGACATCTTTGTTATGGAGATGGAGTATTCGAAAGATCAATGTCCTCCCTTTTGTTAGGAAGACCTTTCTTAAGAACTTCTCATACCAAGATTGATGTATTCAATGGTTCATTGACCATGGAATTCGATGGTGATGTTATCCACCCTAGAATTTCATCTCAATCGCCATTGAAATCTAACCAGTTTGTTTGTGTTGTAAACTTTAAATGGGTTAAGAAAGGAGCCAGTGAAGAATTTTCATCAATGACACCTGATCAGTTTCAAGTGGAGGCAGAAGATGTTCACCATTCAGCAACGCAACGAGGAGAATTTCCCCCAATATTGGGAAAGATTCAAGAAGTTGTGTGCTGATTACCCTCAACATTGCCTTAGCAAGGAACGTTGGTCCGATACTTTTATCAAGGATTAAGAGTTTCTGATCAAATGGTTGTTGATACACTAACTACAATCCCCTTGCTCAATAATGCCCCTGATGAAGTATACTTGGTATTGGAAACTTTTGCTCAAACACTAAGTTTCCTAACCCCAAGAGTTCCACCGCCCAAGGAAGCTAATAACAATCAAGGAGTTCAGCCATAAGGAGAGGAGCAAAGAATGGAAGCCAACGCACCAAGGAAAGCCCAAGGCCATGATCGAGCCTACCTAGCCAGCTCGGTTGGCCATTGCCCGGCCATCCATGTCTAAGGCCCGGCCATGCCCAAGCCGCACCGAGCCAATTACCTGGCTACGGCCGGGCCATCCGTGCCCC
This sequence comes from Corchorus olitorius, assembly GCA_001974825.2. NCBI lineage: Eukaryota > Viridiplantae > Streptophyta > Magnoliopsida > Malvales > Malvaceae > Corchorus > Corchorus olitorius. Next base: position 5,963 of record AWUE01016787.1, read on the forward strand.
ATGCCTGGCTAACACCGGCCAGCTTAGCTTTAACCGTGCACTCTGCCCGGTCAGGACCGGCCATCCATGTGCTACCACCGGTCACAACTGATCCACCCTATGTTTCCACCAAGCTAAGATCGGCCATTGCTGCTCAAGCCGCACATCCTGCCTGGCCAAGACCGGCCACAGCCGAACCATCTCAGGTCACCACCATGCCGCCACCGGTCATCACCAAGCCAAGACCGGCCACAACCATTTCAAGGCGAGCCTGCACCAAGCCACCACCGGCCAAACCCGTGCCACCACCGGCCGTCCATTCTGAACACCCAACTTTAATGATTTCAAACCTTGACAAAATTCAATTTGAAGTTCTCAAAGCCATCAATGATACTCTTAAAATCATTGTGGACTTGTTGAAGGAATATATCCACAGTTCCTTCACCCTTGAAGAATAATCTCTTTAAGGCAGTCTAGCCAAAGACCTTAAAGAAAGGCGCTTATTGGGAGGCAACCCAATATTTTTACTAACCCTTAATTTTTCTTTTTTTATTTTTCTTTTTTTCTTTTTAGGATTTCGTATTAAGGAAACCAGATGAGCAAATGGAGCCAACATTCTTGGAGATTGCAAGAAGAGAATCAAATGGAGCTTATGCTTGGAAAATAGAGAAGCTTTCTTAAACCCTATCTCCATTTAATTTTTCTTGCTTTGCTCTGCTTTGATTGAATATTGCTTCTATTGCTTGCATCACTTGCTTGATATGAATTAGTTATTTGCTTATATATTGATAACCATACTTTTCACACATGTTCATGTGTATTCATACATTGAGGACAATGTGTCTTTTAAGTGTGGGGGAGAGAGTCTAATAGAGAGTCTGCATGCATAAAATACCATAAAATACCATGAAATATTTTCGAAATTTTGATTATTTTATATATATTAAGTGATTGATTTGATTATGAATGATTAATTCTTAGGATTTTTAAGAATGCTTTATTCATTGATTGATTTATAGCATGTTATCTTATTTCTTAGATTAGGTATAATCAGAGTCTATGATAAAAGTTTATTGTTTATTGCTTCTATGATTATCTATTTCTAGAACTTGTGTTTAATCTTTGTTGAAATTACAATTATGAAAGTATGTTATGGATATGTCAAGAATAAGTGTGGGGGACTACTTATATAAAAGGGTAGTTAAAAAATTTGTTTTCATAAAAAGAAGTGTTTTCATGCAAGAGGAGAAGAGGTATTTCTGCTTTAAATCTTTCCATTGTTGTCACTCTTTTCTAAAACAAAAGGAGTTAGTAACCCTTGGAAAGAGGATAAGAGGCATGGAATTGCGAAATATTGTCCCTCTGGAAAAAAAATAAAATAGAGGGAGTCCCTTTAGAGTGCTAGTAGCCTCAAAATAAAATAAAGGGAGTTAGTAACCCCAAATCATGAACACTTCGAGGTTAGTAACCTCAATTTTTTCTAAAAACTAATTACTCTTTGAAAATCAATTATAACCCACGAAAACCCTTGATTTGTATCCATGATATGCATTCCTTTGAGTAATGGAGATAAAGATGAAGACATAAGCCTATGGAAAGAAGTAATTATAGGATGTGATGAATGGTAAGTGATTAGAACTACTTTAATTATGGTTATTTAAGAATAAGATGCTTGCTATTTCTTGATCTCTTGAATTGAGTGCTCTTATTATTCTTTGCTATTTTTATTTCATAATTGCCTTAATCCTTAATATGTGTATGTATTCAAAGTTTTCAAAAGATTTTTTGAGATGGAACTATGATTTGCATTAGTTAGTCTTTGTTTTTTGTTTTCATAGTTTTTCTCCACTAGTTTGCTAGGGACTAGCAAAGGTTTAGTGTGGGGAAAATTATGATCGAGCCAAAAAAACACCTATTTTCATGATCATTTTCCTATGTTTTTTAGTACTTTTATGTGTATTTTAACCCTATTTTATAAGTATTTGTGTTTTTAGGTCTTGAAGACAAGAAAAGTGGAAACTTGTAGTTTTTCACTATTTTTGGAACTATTTTGATGACTTCTTGCATAAATATGGACTTAACAATTTAGAGATTCGAAGTTCGTGATTGAAGATTTATTGAAGTTAATTTGAAGATATGAAGACCATTGAAGAATTATCTCAAGAGGCAAGAATTGAGGATTGAGTTTAAATCGCGAAGGATTGAAAACAAGCCATGAAAAAGCCCGGAAGCTTTGGATTTTTGGATACTTTATATGTGATAATACTCAGCCCATATGAGCCCACAATTGGAGTCAAAATCCCAATTTGTGCCGCATATATCCAAATAAATATTCAATTCCCGCATACTAGTCCTAATTGGAATAGGATTTAGCGCAGGCTCGGTAAAAAAGGCCATAACTTTCTGCTCAGACCTCTAAATTAAGCCCATTAGTAGGCGTTGCAAAGCTAATTCCGAGATATACAACTTTCCTTTGAAGTCCAAGACCCAGTTCTACCATCTTCAAGCCCGAAATTGCCGTCGAAGATTCTGTGCGATTCCAGAATTTTCTAAAGTCCTACTTTCACTAGGATTTAGGCTCTAGGAAGACATCTAAGCCAACTTGAAGACCAAGTCAGCCTCTAAACCATCCTAGGCTATTCCTAAGTCTATATAGAGTCTAATTAGTCCACTATAAATAGCCACCTTATGTAACACAAATCACAATCACACACACAATTCACAAACACAATTCTAGATTTTTTTTTCTCTTCTAGTTCTAGTTTTTCTTCTAGTTTTTAGGCTAGGGTGTCGACACCGTCTCTAATTGTAGAGGGGTGGGATATACCTAGGGTATTGCAAGGAGAATTCTGCCCCCTCCAAGGTTTTGTAAGTTTTTTTATTCCTCTCATGGATTTTCCCAAATCCATGAGTAGCTAAATTCTTAATACTTCTTATCCTTTGGTGAATTTAATCAATTAGTTATGTTGAGATTTTTGTGCTTATTATTTGATGTTTGTTCTTGATTGATAGTTTTTAAATCTCTGCTTTAATCTTATGATCTTGATGATTGTGGATTTAGAGCCATGGCTAATGATATGATTTGATAGATCTATTGTTAAATCAAGCCATAGAAGGATCGTTCGAGCTTGATTGTGTGGTAACAATTGGAAAAGAAAGATCTTCTTTCCAAGGGATTTAGGAATCAATGACCGATTTATTTGCTTGTTGTTTGGTTTTACTTGTTAAGCATGCGTGAAAAATAAATTATAATTATTCTTAATGCTTTGTTCTTGAGCAATTATCACACTGGATCAAGAGGTGATTGTTTAAAGAATAAAAGGGATAATTCACACTAGATCAAGAATTTTATCTAATATGCATGTTAGGGTTTCCCTAGACCAATTATCTAATTGAGAATTAAATATTGAATTCATCTTTTTAAATCAAGGATCCATAATGAATTTGATTGATTTCTACCATTGGAGAAGAAGTATGTCTTTTAATTATTGTTTTCTTTATTAATTGTCTTGATTTAGATTTGCTTTACTTTGCTTTGTTTTTAGTTTAATTGTTTTCCTTTTAATTGTTGTTTCTAATCCCCTGTTTTCAAGCAAATCTTATGAGTGATTCTTGAGGATTTTATCCCCTGGATAAGCCTATTCACCTTCTCTGTGGGATTCAACCCCTGCTTACCCTATCTACTTAGTTAGGTTTTTGTGGGGATTATTTTTATGATTGCTAACGACCGATCAACACTCATCACCTATACAGACCTCATATGTAGTAATTCAGCATATGGATCTAAACGTTGAGTTATCATTCATCAAAGGATGTGTGAGAGATTAACAGTCTTAAAGGTGGAAACTAAAAACGTCCACGACTGCGGAGGAAGTATATAATTTATTATCAAATTTCTTCTCAAGTAAATTGATTGTTGTTTATATAAGTCTTTGCAATGAATTTATATTTGGATTTGGTTTAGGATAAAAATTGGTCTCAATAGACATATTGACCCCTGAACTTGTAAAAAATAGACAAACTAATCATTGAACTTCCAAAATTACCAAATGCACACCCGAACTTAAATAAAATGGATGAATTATCCCTTTTAATAGAAATGCCACGGCTCCGGTAATAAATGGACGGAAATTGAAAGAAATTTACAGAATCGTAGCAATTTCTGTCCAAAAATGGCTAATTTTTAATCAATTTTCAATAGAGTTGTACTAATATTGTCGTCCAAAAAGGACTAATTTGTCCAGTTTTTACAAGTTCAACCAAGCAATTGGCAATTTTCGAAGTTCTAGGGCTAATTTGTCATTTTTTAAATATTCAGGGACAAAATTGTCTAATAAGTCATAAAAATTTTAAGGATCCATGCAATGCACTAACATATATTAAACTAGTAGGATTAGAGTTGGCCAAGCATGATTTTGGTCTTTCTTTTCTTTTCTTTTCTTTTCTTTTCTTTTCATGGTGAATGAATAAATAATCTTAAAAATATCGTATAAATATGCACAGGATATCTTTTTATCCCTATTAATTTTTTATTTTTTTAAAGACAATTTAAATTTGGCTCTTCTTTACACAATTTATATATTTCAGTTCATTTTAAAAAAAAATATTTTGAGGAGCTAGATGTAATATATATGGGGAGTGGTTCATTTAGAATAATTTTCAACTATGAAAGAAAAGTGGGTATGACAGTATAGAATTATGTTAAGATCTTTGTGAATTTTTGTCTTTAGTTCTAGTCGTGGAATTGAATAAGTTGTTGAGAAAACTTTGGATCAATTAAAGGTTTAGTAATTACAACTTGGATCAAATAAGGTTCTACCGAAGAATAGAATTATATTTTCTCTAAATAACATTAATCATTCAATATTAAATTTCTTTGGAAAAGCTATGCGTACCAAAAATTTGTACTAAAGAATAACATTTACACATTTTTATCTAAACTTTGTATGTCTCTAAACAATAAAAAAAATATATCGTTATAACTAAATACTTAAATACCCCAAAGTACTATTTTTTTTTAGTGTAGTACTATTTAGTACGTGTAGCATCTTTCAATTTTTTTTAATCGAAATGAATCTACTTTCTTTTTCTTTTTTTTTTGGCAAAAAAAATAAGGGGTCTCTTGGTGGGCATCATCGACCCCAGGGGCTTTAAGTCTCCCACTCTCTCTTAAACACCGGTGACTCCATGACAAGGGGCACACCTGCAGGCAGTAGTGGCAAGGGCGGAACCATAAAACAATTATTGGGGTAGCCAAAATAAAATATTAATAAAAAATTTTTATAATAAATATTAATAAAAGTCAAGAAAAATTGTAAAAGGAGAACTTACTTGTGTTACTTGTGTTGATTCCCTTCTTGATTTCCAAATTGAAATTGAAAGAAATGAAGAAGCTTCTTAGTCAGCTTCAAGAGGTGAAGAAAACGAAATAAAAAAGAAAGAAGACAAAGTGTTTCTTTTGGGTAATAAGACTTGTAAGGTAAGCCTTTACTTTTGTGAGTTTTATAAAGTGACTAAGTGGTGAGAAAACAAATTGTGAATACCAATAATAAATAGACACATGGCTACTAATAACCCTGCCCTTTAGATTTTATCTTTAGATTTTGACCATCCATGTACTTTTTAACCAAAAATTTTTTGGAGTAGCCAACATTTTTTCTAAGGGTAGCAATTTCTGATTTTTTAAGCCCTTTCTATATATTTTTTATTACTTTGGGGTAGCCATGGCGTACCCCCACACTATGAGTAGTTCTGCCCCTGAGTAGTGGGGCGTGCCAAGAGTGGATCATAACACAAGATAGAAACAGGCAAGAATCTATGTGAGAAAAACATTGCGTTTACTCATACTCAAATCCATGACTATGCTTGCGGAAACCTTTACATTCGACTCCCTACCACTAAGCCACCCGTAAGGGCAATCTACTTTCTTTTTCTAAATCGACTTTTTTAACTTTTTATTTCGCTTAGTTTTATCATTAAAAATAAAATTTTAATAGAGTACTCCCTCCGTCCCATATTATATGTCCCTTTTTGGGACTTTTTTTGTCCCAAATTATCTGTCTTAATTAGATAATCAAGACACTTTTAACTAATTTTTACCCTTACTAAATGTGGGAAGAGAAACACATGTTAAGTAAAGTTTGGGTAGTATTGTAAAGTATGGTAAAAATCTTATAGAAATTTATGTTCCAACTAATTTTCTTCATATCTGTGATATGGTCAAAATGGACGGATAATATGGGAAGGAGGGAGTAGTATATTTCAACCCTTAACTTAGATCAACAACATTTGATTTTTAATGGAGCCAATTAAAAGTTGGGTCCAAAATCCAAATCAATTTTTCTACAAAACTATAAATGAAGTGCGGCCCCAATACAAGAAAAGGAGAGCCGAAAAAGAAAAAGGCACTTGCAGACTTGAGAGTGTCTCTTTTGAACAGTAACCCAGAAAATTACCTTGTTTGTTCGAGTAAATGAAAATGGAATAAATGGATTGATTTCAGACCCAACAAACTAATCGATCCTCGTTTTGTCTTTTGTCTGTCTGAAGCCTACCGATTTTTTTTGTTCAGATTTAGATATGTCACCGCCACCACCACCAAAGCTTTCAGCTCCTCTCCTCCTGCTCCTACTTCTTACACTAACCTCAACAGTCACTTCCCATTGGCATTCCTCTTCGTCTCCGTCGTCGCCGCCGCCTCAGTCCTCCTCCCAGTGGCTTCCCGCACGCGCCACTTACTATGCAGCATCGGATCCAAGGGACTCGGTGGGCGGCGCGTGCGGATATGGGGACTTGGTGAAAGCGGGCTACGGTATGGCCACCGTGGGTTTAAGTGAGTCCCTCTTTGAGCGGGGGCAGATCTGCGGCGCCTGCTTCGAGCTCAAGTGCGTGGATGACCTCCGCTGGTGCATTCCCGGGACCTCCATTATTGTTACGGCCACCAATTTCTGTGCACCGAATTATGGGTTTTCGGCGGAGGGTGGCGGCCATTGTAATCCTCCTAACAAGCACTTTGTGCTTCCCATTGAGGCTTTTGAGAAGATTGCCATTTGGAAAGCTGGCAACATGCCGGTTCTGTATCGAAGGTACATACAGTTTAAGCTGCTCTTCTGGTTCTGGTTGATATTTGCTTAGGATTTCGAATTTATGAATTTTTCTAAGAAAAATGTTAGTATTTCTAATTACCGTTGAAATCAACTTAGGCAGTTGGTTTGGGCAGTTAAAATTTCTATTTTTAGAAGTGTTTCTTCATTTATTAATGGCTAATTTTCACTATAAATTCAAGAACACCCATACATTAATTACAAAATCTTGCTAAAAATATAACATTTGCTTTATATGTTGTTCCTTAAAAAACATTTACCTATACTCTTTTTAAGATTTAACTTTTACTATTTTGCAATTGTCTATCTGATGGTGCTTTATGTTCTTGACTTGAGTTGAAATAGCTGTTTTTCTTTGGGCTACTAAACCTGGTAGCTAGCCTTCCGTAACAAATTTTTGAAAAGTACAAATCTTTAGATAAAAAATTAGCCTTTTTTATAAAGTTCTGAATGAATCTTACCGTCTGGCGTCTGCTGTGGTCAAGGAAGTTGGGTTGGATTTTCCTGGTGTTTTATTGATGTCAGCTAAGTCATATAAAGTTCTGAAATAATTGTAAGAAACAGAATAATTAAGCTTGAATAGATTTCTTATAATATCAGCACAAATATTTTATTTCTCTTGTCATTAGTTTATTGCATATGAAACATTATCAAATTAGGAGCTAAAGCTGTAAAATAGGCAAAGCACATGACAGGGGACACTATGTTATCAGTTATGATTGATCCATAACACTATGTCGGTCCGGTTGGAAGGAAAGTAGATGGAGAGGAACATCTTGAGGAAAGAGGAAAGAGGGAAAAAGGAAGGAAAGGAAGTCATTTTTGCTTCTTTATGTTTGGTATGAAGGAATGAAAACAAAGGAAAAGTTCCTTCCTAAAGAAACAATGTAAATGTTTATAAAACCGAGGGTTCATGAATTTACATTGTAATTCATATTGTACCCTAAACCTGGGAATCATGTAAGCTTTATTGAGAGCCTATCTCAGGAACAAAACTCCTAAATGCTCTGCCTTCCAGTGCATTACAAACCTTTTTTGGGATTATAATTGCTTGAAAATTTTTAAATACTGATCTTTCTCATCTTAATTGAATTTTCTCTTCCTTGGCTTAAACAGGATTAAGTGCAGAAAAGAAGGAGGTATTCGGTTCACAATCGATGGTTCAGGTATCTTTGTTTCAGTTCTCATCACCAATGTTGCTGGTGCTGGAGACATAGCTGCAGTTAAGATCAAAGGTTCAAAAACAGGCTGGCTGCCAATGGGTAGGAATTGGGGGCAAAATTGGCATATTAATTCTGATCTAACGAAGCAGCCTCTTTCGTTCGAGGTCACCAGCAGTGATGGTCTTACAGTTACATCTTACAATGTTGCTCCTAAAGACTGGAAGTTTGGGCAGACTTTTGAAGGAAAGCAATTCGAATCGTAAGAGCATCAACATTCAACAAGAATGTTTTTATATATATACAAAGACTATTCTTTTCTCTTGTTTCTTCCCTTCTGGTTATCTTTTGTTGTCTATTGATTGGGTTGGGAAGTGTAAAAGTGGTGGCAGCTTTTTGATCGAGAAAATAGTTAGTTGATATTCTAGTTCTAGTGATAGTAATGGAATATATAACATTATGTTCATGTTCATATCTTCATTGTGAAATTAGAAGAGAAATCAAGTTTGCCTCTTTCAAATCTTGAAAAGTAAACCTAGAATGTAACTTGAAACAGATTCCTCAAATGGTGTGGGCAAACTGGTTTTGAGGGCAGATGGTTTTGACCACCCCAAGATTAGGCAAGTTTGGAATGATGATTTTTTATTAGATATCGGAAACAAGAACTCTTTTTGACTGAAAATCCCTAAAGGTCAAGTGATAAATTGGGAGTAACTTTTCTAAGTTGATAGAAAGGAAACTGATATCAGGAACCTTTCCTGAAGCAAGTGAAGGAAAAGAAAACATAATAAGCTGCAATTTTTAACGTTGATACAAAGGTAAACTAAGCATTTTCTCATTTCATGTAACTCACACTCGCTACTGCCGAATATTCTACAAAAACATAAACTGCCGCTGGAAATTTTATATGCACATCAACAGACTAGAAGGATAATTTTCTAGAGAACAACCATCATGGACTGGTTGGTTGATGTTTTCAGCATCATCCATAACATGTAATGTATATCATTAACTTTATGATGACCACTTTAGGGAACATATACAACATCATCCATAAACACTTTTATCGCAATTCTGTATATTCAAGTAAACATATAATGCATTACTACAGAAACTGAAACATAAAGGAGATTCAAATAGCATCAGAAGAAATTCGAGCAAGAGAAGACACCTAAATCTATGAAGATAAAAGTCTGAAAATGATATAGGAGATTCAATTCATTAAAATCAGTAGAGGTATCAAAGTTGTAGATTTGAGATAGTAGAGGGACCAAATTCAGATTTCAACCCATCTATGAACCTTCTTATAAAAATGCCCTACAACTACAAATTACAAAATCCAACTGAGAAAACCTATATCATTATATCATACAGTGCACTGCAGTTATGTATTGCAAAAAAGAAAGATGTGTATACAATAGAGAACAGAGCTGTTGAATTTAATCACAACAAAATTGGATGTGAATCATACACAGTCACCAGACTATAGTATACAACAAGTGAATATTTCATTTTTGAACTTATGAAATAAAACAGCAAAAAAATAAAAATAAAAAAATGAATTTTGACATACACAAAAATTTACTCGTGGGGTTAATCTAAAGGCAAGGGGAAAACCTGGCAAAAATCAAAGATTCTACGTGGGCAAGAAGAATCGAGCCTCTTTGTCTCAAGCGTCAAAAAGATTGTGAAGCTTGATCTAAAAACCTTTAGGTATATCTCCTACAGAGCTGACTTCAAAGCCTCTGATGAGATTCAATAAGCAATGCATTTAACATGATCTGCGCTGCAGCCTCGTATATAGCTCCATCATAATGCATACCATCATCTGTACATTGCGGTCCACAATTCCAAGTCAGTGTCTGGATGTCCAACAATACCAGAGGGCCACCGAGTTGGCGTAATATCTTACTGTCACCAAGGGCTCTATCATAGGCATGCCACATTGCATCATTCATCTTCGCCCTCTTCTCCCCCGTATTCAACATCCCATTGATCAGCACGGGCATCCCAAGCCAAAACATATGGGGAGACTTAATGGACACTGAACCTGTTACAGGTCCATTCATGCCTAACTCGGGCGCAAATGGCAACAAAGAAACTACAGAACTTTTTAACACTCGCAAAGCAAATTCATAATCTGAAGCATTGGTGACATGAAGCATGTGCCATAAACCAGCCCCCATAACCATAACATCAGGATAACTCTTTTTGGTCTTATAATTCATCATCAAATTGGTCAAATTCACAACATAAGGTGCCCAAACAAAATCCAATTTCATACCAATTTCATCAAGTAAAATGCTGTAATCACTATGCCTCTTAAACAAATCACCTCTAATGGATTGCATGCGATCGGATTCCGAACCCAAAATCAAATTTAATAAAGAAAGGGTAAACAATCGAGCCTGAGAATCACCTGCAACGACCACCCAAGACCCATTGAGCAAATCGGAAGCATCGTAGTTAGACAACTTCTGAAAGTCACAAGCTTCAATCTTTGGGGATTTGGTCCAATCCCAATGCTTTTCATAAAATTCGAGGCTGAGAGAGCTGTTCTTTTTAATATCGCCGTGGAAAGAAGCGTTGCGCTTGAGATCCCAAGTAATGTCGTTAACCATATTAATGCAAGAAATGCGGTGATCGAAGACAACAACGGAGGAAACGGAGGTGACGAAATCGGAAACGGCGGGGAAATAGGGAGTTAGATGGACGCAAACAGCCAGAGTTATGAAAAGGGCGCCGCTGAAAAAGAGCATCTTGTTTCTGCTCAAATGCCAACCAGCCATTCCCATTGGAACCAAAATCACCACGCACGCCGCCACAACTCCCAATTGCACCGCCCCAAACATCATAAACGTCATCATCTTCCTTTCATCTTTTTGCTTTTTCTCTGTTTTTTGCTTTCCAATATCATAGATCTGAGCGTATTCCTTCTTTCAGCGTTTGGTGAATTTTCTTTTCCTTTTTTTGTTTTTAATTTGGTTTTTTCTTAATTGGCTTCGCATCAAAGAGAAAACTGAAAGGAATGGCACAACCGTAGACCGTGGCCTCTTTTATTTTTTCTTCTTTTTTTATTTATTTTGATGGTTCTTCTTGAAAATGTCGTGTCTCCAATTATAGAGTATTTCTTTTTTCTTTTTCTTTTTTTGGTATTTTATGAGAAAGAAAATAAATTTTTTCTATCGGTTGGGCTGAATAACTTGTTAAATATTTTGGTTGAGAGCTCGTTGGGTCCGTTACTCCATTTATAAGCACTTCTAGTCTAGCCTTAACTCATATATTATAAACTAGATTTTGGGACCTTACAATCTCAATCAAACAACTAAAAGTCTATAACCACGTAAAAGATACACATCCATAATAACAATTAACAAAGCAAATCAAAGAAAAAATTGTTAATCAAATGCATATTTATTAACAAAAGTTAAGGTAATACTTGTGATTTGTGCAATTTTTAAAATTTGTCTCCTCACAATACTTATGAGCTTGATATTCTCGTGGAAAGCTTTCCTAGACAAATCCTCCATGCAAGTAATTCCATTGTTCAGAGCGGAACCAACCCATGTTTGAATATCATTCATCCGAAGACTAAAGCTTTTCCCACTAGCACTCGATCCCATCTCATCAATTGAATCTTTTAGCATATCGATCGAGTCATTTACTTCTTGCATGCAATCCCCAAAGATTGCAGACTCTTTTGGGTTTAGCCCCTGCATTCTGGATTTTCTCAGCCATTGTGAAGTAGTACGCATTCTGTTAAGAGTGAAATTGAGAGCGGTGCTAGTTAACAACTCAGGCTTGCCTTGAACTTTAGAAGCATAACGGTAGAAAATAGTGAAACAAAGGTCAGGATAGATTGTGGCAACACATGAGGATTTGATGAAGTTGATGTTTGCTTTATTGGTAGGATTTGTGATTTTCCTAGTTGCCAAACTCATGTTTGGCAAAGTTATGAATTGGATGGTCAAGAAGAGAAAAAAAAGAAGCTGCCATCATTGAAGAGCGTGAGCTTGTCATTTTTTCTATATCTCCCCTGTGTAGAAAGAATCTTAATTAATCGATGAGTTTATGGAAAAGGAAGCATTTGATCAATTTTATACGTAGTATTATTAACAACAAACGACCATAGTTTTAACCAAATGATGGTTTTAACCGGGAGAGGTTTTGATTATTAGAGTTACGATTTAATTCATCAGTTGAAACAATAATTTTTTTTTTTTTTTGAAAGGCAATTGAAAACAATAATTAGATAATTAAAAAAAAACCAATATTATTCCCCATTAGCTTATATTAATCACAATTAGTTTATAATTAAATTAACTTTACTTACACTAAAAACTTTTTTTGGTACCAAAAACTGAAATAACTTACACTAATTATTGTGTAAAAACTGAAATAACAAAAACTAAAAACAGAAATAACAAAACTAAACCCGCATCATATTTGATTTCTTATGTCATCCATGTATATATATATCATGCACAAACCAAACGTTGCCTCAAATAGACCTTGAATGTTTTATTTAATTTATAACTATATTCATATTGATTGTTGTAACAATATACTAATAGTTGAGGTTTTGGGAGCAACGGAAGGTTCCATGTAGATCAATTTTTTCCTTCCTTGCCGAATATGATTCATTATTAGCAAACAAAAGATAATTAGGCAGCAAACGAAATACAAGATTTTAATTATCTTCATTTCTTAATTTTCTATATATTGAAAAAAAAAGAAAAAAAAAAGAAAAGATGAGAGAGCTTTTTAAGGTCTACCATTAATTGTCCGAAAACAAAACCTAAAATAAGAAGTGATGGACTGCTGGCTTTAAAAGAAGGGAGCCCTTTTAGGGTTTCCCTTCCTTTTATGCTTTGATTGCTCAACTTTCAAGGGTTGTACTATTTTCTTCTGTTTCTCTATGTTTGGGGATTGGATGGAAAGGAAAGGAGGAGCTGAACCACTTGACTTTCTCTCAAAGGCTATGACCTGCATCAAAATAAAATTTTAAAAAATAATAGACTATTTGAAATTAATCAAACATTTTACACTTGATTATATATAATATAATTATAAATAAATAAAATTACCTTGCAAGAAATAGAGCAATAGCGATAAAGATCAGGTTCAACTAATCTTCTCTTGCAAATTTCACATGATGTCTCATTGTTTAATGCTGGACCGCAATGAGGAAGAGGATTCAAAGCAATAACCAATCTTTTGTTGCACTTGTATGGCTAATTACAATATCGAACCCCATATCAACAGCAAATTAAGTCAATGCAAGACTAAGATAAATTATTCACACAGGGTAAGTTCTAAAATTGAAAGTATTTATTGTCGAAGGTTTTAGTTTGAATATTGTAATTACGCGTGTAGAGTCAATATATTGTTTTGTTTTAAAAAGTGTAGTGATTTAGTATTACCTGAATTTCAGCACAATCGATGTATTTGTCCATGGCAGAAAGTGAAACAACATCCTTGTAGACATGTCTATAGATTTTGAGAATCTTGTGGTGGCGATGAGTGTTGGAAGTCATGCAATATTGGCAGGCAGATGAGTCACAATTGATGCAATATCTGTTCTTCTCATTCCTTCGAATTGGATGATCCGAGCATGAATCAAAGAACGTTCTTTGTAGGAATGCTTCCACCCACTCTGGCTTTTGATGAAGATTTTGGTCTTGGCCAATTTCTTCACCCTAAAAAAAAAAACCCATATCCATTGCCCACACCATTTTTTTTAGACTAGAATTGAGCATACAGGAATTTTTTAAACTTGAAAATTAATAAACAATAAAATTTTTTCTACAAAGCATAAATTCAACAAGGGAGAGAATAGTAATGAACAAAATTTTAAGATATATATAATTTCATACCTGGGGTACCAATTTGGAGGAATTACTCATGATAATCTTTTGAAAATGACTAAAGAAAAGAGGGATTTGAAAGTGAACTCTGTATACAAACTGAAAAGGGGAGGCAAAAGTTAAGAAAGAAAATTGGAAATTTAGAAGCCAAATTCACTCATGTTTGACCCTCACTGGTGAGAAAGTCTTGCAAGTGAAACGATAGAATCGAGGTGAAATGGAATGCAGATGTTTTGATTGTTCATATTAAGTCCTCGAGAGTAGAGAGTGACACCATTAAGAGGCATGTGTTGACATTGTAGTGGCTAAAAGTGTCTCTAATTATTACATGAAACAAAAATGCCAAAAGTTTTTTCGTTTTCTTGTGCTCACAATACAAATGCTAAAACTTTTTAGGCATGATAATAAATATTATCGGTTACTACTCTTATTGTTTTACACTTTTACTAAGCTTATTCTTTTTTAGTTTTTTAACCTTGTATAGATATAGTTAATTTTTCAATATACTATTGTTGAGGGCAAAACGCTCAACTGGGACGATCGGCTGAGATCGTCTACGTGAACTTCTTAAACCTTGAACTTGATGACCTGCACAGGGTAGAAGACCTCGGGGTGCGGGGATGGAATCCCGCGTTAGCACTCCGACGGTCAAGTCAGTGTCGAATCCTCGAGTTAGTGAGGGGATTCCATGAGTTCAAAGTCCAGAGTTTTTGGAATAGATGCAATAAATGAGGGGTTACCCTTTATATAGGCACTGGGGTGCCAGGTGGCATTCGGTACAGACATCGTACGGATATGTGCATATTACCCGGGTCGGGTCCGGGTTTTGGGTCATCCATCGGGTGCTTAAGAGGCTGACGTTCGTCAGGTCTTCAGGGCAAGTGAGGTACTAACAACTATATTTAAAATTGAAAGTTGAACAATTTGTGATTGAATTCATTTCTACATAAAAAAATAAATTTTCTCAACCACTTTGTTCAAATATAAAAATCTAATGTGTAACGGGTAGGAAGACAAAATATTCCTATTTTAATGTGTCAATCACTAAATTCAACTTTATGGGCCGTTTGATTCGAAGTAATGGATATACCCACACGAGCATAGATGGTCGGGCGTTTCACTTATTAAGTGAAATGGTCGGTTATTATTCAATAATATGATATCCATCCGTCGATGTGGGTATTACATTACCCATGCATTCCCAACACCACATGTAAGTCAACGCGTATCGGTATATCCAATACCCCTCACTATAGTACCAAAACATGGGTATTTCACTTAAAACCTTTCCCTTGTCAGGACATATATCTCCACATGCCTTCGAAACAAACAGCCTCTATGCCTTATATAAACTTTGGATGTAAAACATAGATTTTTCACAATAAATCGTCAATTTTTACAATATGGTGTTGGTTCGACGCACCATAGTACATTGATCCAAGAGGCACTTTCTTTGATTAATGAAGGCTGGGTTCGGGAGTTTACGTATTTTCGTGAAGGCAATTGATCTGTGAATTTCTTGACCAATTTTAGGCAAAATCATCCACATGGAGTATTGGTGATAGACTCCTCCTCCAGAGATGCTTCTGTTGTTAGAACAAGATGTGCTTCTGTTGTTAGAACAAGATGTTAATGGTGTTGCGATTCTACGAGTTTAGTTGACTTTGTCTGCATTTTATGTAAAAAAAAAATACTATTATAATGATTATTATAAGAAAATCATAAACATATAATTGCTAAATAAAATATTGAAAAACAATTGTTCATTTTTGGCCACATATAGAATACATATCATCAAGCATTTTTCATTAATCTTTCATAAAAAATAATAATAAAAAAAAAGCATTTTTCATTAATCAACTGTGGGTAATTTTACATCAAAAGTATGATTGCATAGCAACTTATTTGAATACATATGAAACTACATTTCCTATACCATCTTAGGATTTTTTTTAAATTAATATATCCATATATAATTAAAATGAAAAATAGTAATATTTTTATTTTTTTAGTCGACTCATTCAAAATAATTAAACAAACAAATACTCCAGCTGGAACAAGACTACATATATATCACATATTTAGCACCAATATATTTAATCAGTGTCTCTACTCTTATGATCTGTATCGAAGGGTTTGAGCAAACCATAAGTAATTCCCATCGCAATCCACCCTCCAACCACAACTCTCGCCGCCGATACCCTAACCGGCGAGCCACCCAAATGAGCTCCAAGACACCCGAGGGCAACAAGTGCTATGGATGTAACCACCGCAATCACCACAATCCGAATCACTTTATCTGCAACGAAAGCGGCGGATGCCAGTGGCACGACTGAGCCACATAGAAATGCAAAACCTGACGCCGCCGCAGCCTTATATGGGTTAGGCAATGCTTTTTCCATGTGATCTTGAACGGCGTTAGTACTTAAAATATCTCTGGTTATCACTCTCATCATAGGCGACCTAATCGGCGCCGGAGATGAAACTTGAGGCAAATTTGGGTCAATAATTATGACAGGAGATGACATTTTCTCTGTTTTGACTGTGATCGGATTGCTGGGAATGATGATATCAAGGTTAGCAGCGCCGGCTTGTTCAATATCTCTTTGTGTTGAAACGGAAACGAATTCGCCAACAGCCATGCTACAGGCGCCGGCAACTGCGCCGGCGAGTCCGGCGAGGATCATGGACCGTCGATCATCTTTTGCCGCACCCACACCGAGCATTAACGATGTGGTCGAAAGCAAACCATCGCTAGCTCCAAGAATGGCGGCTCGGAGCCATTGAGCTCGTTGGACATGTTCGGTCTGGTCGGATATAGCATCCTCAGCGGCAAAGCTGGATTCACGTTTCAGATCGGAGGAAGAAGCCATGAGCGGAGTTTTGAAGACAAAGGAGTGTGGCTGGCAATGTCGAGACACACTGAGAGCACGTGGAGAGCATATATATGAAGTAAGACATAGTAATAAATGGGGATTAAATTCCAACAAAATAGGGATTCTTAGGATATAGAGATTTCTTAGGTGGTGCCGTGGAAGATTACAAAAAGGAAGAGTTGACGTTGGGGTCTAAGAATCTGCTGTACCTGAATGAATATTTAGCTTCAGAATCTGAATGTATAGCATTAGGATAGGTCTACGAATATTTTTTTCCATTTAAGCATATATACTTTTTTTTTAATCATTTAATTTGAGCATACTAGCCGTCCTTGAATTTGCAACCTATACTTATTCCATACTTGCCTAATTAGCAAGCCCTCTGTTTTGTTTTTTGCTTCTAACTTCTAACTAGCTAGCTACTTCAAACACCACCATGTTCAATCCTTTCACTAAACAAAAATAATAACTGTTAATGCCAAAATGATCAACAAGTGTGATCTTAGTAGATCACCTTCCTAGCCTCTAAGACATGTAAGGTTGAAGACCTATAAGACAATAGAACACCTAAGAGTGCAAGGGTAGGGTCCCCGCATTAGCACTCTAACGATCAAGTCAGTGGAGATCTCCCAAGTGGTTGAGAGGATTTGAGTTAGGTAGGAATTCAAAATATCTAATAAATGAGAGGGGTTACCTTATATATAGTGGTTCCGTACAGTTCGGTGTAGTTCACATGTGTGGTGGGCAATGCCACATCATGGTCCGTATGGACGAGTGTCACGTGTGAGGTCTGATGTAGTCAACAGTCGGTGTTTGTCGAGGTCATAGAGATATGACTATCAGCCATGTGTAGACCAGAGACAATTAGAATATGCTCAACACTAACCTTATTCCAAAGATGGTTTGGTAACAACTCATTCAGCATTAATTAATTGTATCTATTTTTTTTCATTTCAATTTACTTGAAACAAAAAACCAAGGGTTAGATTCGAGTCTACAACCTTAAATGATCTCCTTAACACAAGATGGAAGTCATGAATTGTGTCTATTACTCTAGTATTAGGAGAGCTTCATCCCAATTGGGTCCGACTCTACTTCAAACTAGCCAAAGTCCAACTATCACATATCGGAGGTTAGTACCAAAATAAACCCATGGGTATAAGAGACTAAAGAGGAAAAATAGTGAAATGGGCTCCAGATTTACCACAAACCCAAACGTTATTCCAAGCCTTTTACACTTGAAACCCTTAAATAATTATTATCTTCCCAAATTGGGCCCAAACATTTCAAAACCCGTATACTGAATAGCCCGAAACAGGCTTTATGGCTTTATGCTATCAGATTTCCATAATTAAATTCAAAAGTCAAAACCAAGTCTTACATGGCTCTAGCGACAAATTAATTATCACAAATAGTCCCTCCTCGGTCTAGAGTGGGATAAAATATGATTTTTCAGTCACCAGATGTTTAATGCAATGAATTAAAAAAAATTTTTTTGGTGAAAAAGAATATTTGGCTTCATGTGAACAAAACAAGATATATTTTGCTTAAAGTTAATATTAAGCTCATTATTTAGTTTTGGATTTTTAAAAACTAGTGTTATGTTTTTTATTATTAAAAAAATGGGACAATCGTTTAACGTTGTACCGGTTTATATTTATATTTTGACCTATGATTTTATGCCACCAATTCATGTCCACGGAATCCAACTGTAAGGTAGTACTCGTGAAAGAGGCATATTCTACAAGATATTCTATACATGAGGGCTGAGGCAAAGGCAAAAGCAAGATATGCTTCGCGATGAGGTGTTCCCGCATGCGCGCGTAAACATGGCGCTGCCCACTTGTGCGTATAATTTTATTCCTTAATGTATGATTAATACTGTTGTTAATTATTCGGGGTTCATATTTTGGCAATCGGAACTAAGAGATTCAACATTTTATCAATAGATCATAACACTATTACACTGAGCATCGATATAAATATTACACTGGTAATCGGAAGTCAAGCTGCATGAGACCTCAAACTATATAAATATAATTCTCTCAACGCCTATTGTATGAAGGTTTAAACCCATGAGTCATGACCCTATTAACGTTCATGCAATTGCCGTAGCCAGCGGTACTTCAAATTTATTTTGTTACTCCTAGCTACTGCGCCTTTTTATTCAATAGCTACATTCGTTTTAAAGGAAGTAATATAATCATTATCTTTCTTTATGGTCGTAAAAGTATATATATTATATGAGTTTAAGAGAATATATATAGAGACGTGTCACGTGTACGTTCTTAAAAGAAAAAAGAAAAGGCAAAAGAAAAAGATTCTTGATCTCCCGGGAAAGTATATAAACTAGATAATTCACTTTAGCATCTCCTATCTCTTATATATTCAATATATTCTAAGTAGTATAGTAAACTCTATCATTCATTTCTAATATTTTATTCTAATTCTACTTTAATTTTTAACATTAATTTGAAGTATTCATTAGATCCTTAGCCCGCTGTTAAAATGGTTCAAATTTGGTCCTTTCTATGTTATTTTCTTAATTATTGATTGATCAATCAAATTGGTAGAATATAACCGGTAGTTCATATTGATGACGTGGTAAAATATTCCTCATATGTGCTATGTAATGTAATAATTTCTTGCCCATATGTCAAATTCGTATCAAATTAGCACCCGAGTTGTTAGTTCAACTGGTCAGTGTACCGTGCCTGGACGATGAGATCCTGGGTTCAAATCTCACGGAATGTGAGTTTCGTTTGTTTGTTAGATATTTTGTTAAGTAGGTTATTTAAGGTAATTTCTTAGTTTGGGTTGGATTCTTATTTAGATGTTTGGGCATATGGAGATTTATTCTGATTGTAATGAGATTTCACTTGTACCACTAAAAAAAAAAAGTTCGTGTCAAATTTGACTGGACCGGTCTTAGCATGATAACACATCAAAATATTCATAAAATAATTTTTAAGAACAATTACATGAATTTGAGAGAAAACGGGGAGAAAAGAAAAAAACATAAATGAGATAAGTAATTGGGAATGATGAGTTATACAAATCAGGGTAGGTATAGCTCCCTAAGGAGTCTCCTTACATAGTCATATATGAGTAGAAATTATAGTAAATTTTTAGAGTAACTTGTAAATTAAGTAGTCATCAAATTACTTCTAAATACCTAGTTTCTAGGTAAATTCTTGATAATTTCCTCAGTTTTAATTCAATTTCAATGTGGGAAATCCATAATTCCATAATAGACGCAACCTAATAATTTCTTCAACTTTATAATAGTAAGTTTAACCCAAAGTTATAAAGCAGGTCCTAAGATTTAGGATATTACTAGGGTAAGGTTTTGGAGGATACTAGGGTAAGGTTTAAGTAATTTCAGCATAATCCCTTACAAAGCACAATATTATTGGTAACTTTTAGAGTTGACGTGTTAGAGTAGTCCTATGTAATAATTTTTCCATATTTGACATATACTATACTATAATATACTACGACCAATTGTAATCGTAGGGAATTGAATAGCAAAACTCAAGTAGAGAGACTAGAGAGACTAGAGAGACTAATTTGACATTTTTACAAATAGGGGGACCAATTCCTACTTTCACAGAAATTTAAGATCAACAATCAAAAGAAAGATCTGTTAAATGTCTTTTTCTCTTAAGTCCTATATACGTTGTTTTCCTTTTTTCTTTTTAACCCACAGTAATATGGTTTTTGTCTTTTTGACTTTCTTTTCCCCTCTTCGACAGTGGTTTTGCCAAATTCTAGAATTTTATAAAACAAAATAAAGAAAGAAAGAAAACGAAAAATTTGGCTTTGTGGATGCGAAATTCACGAGCCTTTGATTCTGATGTATCCGAGGGTGAGAATGAGACAATTGTAAAATTACGTAGCGTACAAAATAAAAAAAATATTAAATATTCCTTCCTAACACATCTCTCTTTCCTTCTTCTCTCCACACATGTCACTATAAATATGCTGTGTCTTGTGCTTCATTTGGTAGTTTCTGATTCCTTCTCGTTTCCTTTCAATTCTTGCGTGGTTTTTGGTTTTTCTGTGATTAAAAAAACTTAAACTTTTATAAAAGCTGTAATCTCGTTGTTTCCGTCTTCACTCTTCTTCACACTCTTTCACTCGTCTCCAATCCACACCAAATCCAATGGAAAAGCTCGACCACCTCAAATCTGCCGTTGCTTCTCTTTCTCAAATCAGGTAATCTGGTTCTCTTCAATTCAAATTGTCATTTTTTTCATCATTTTATCGATCAATTGTTCACATAATCTTTTGATTTTGCAGTGAAAATGAGAAAAATGGATTCATCAACCTTGTCGCCCGTTATCTCAGGTAAAAAATTTGAACTTTGAAACAGAATTAGAATGTTGGATCTGATTTTTTTCTTTTGGTTTAGTTTGATGTCCTGATTATTGAATATTTTTTTGATTGAAAATAATAGTGGAGAAGCGCAGCATATAGAATGGAGTAAGATCCAAACACCAACTGATGAGGTGGTGGTTCCTTATGACACCTTGGCTCCAACTCCTGATGGTAATTAACACTTAATCAATCATTTTAAAATAAGGAATCCGATCGAATTTCTGTTGATCTTTTACTGAATGTTAAAATAAATTATGCAGATCCAGCTGAAACTAAGAAGCTATTGGACAAGCTTGTTGTCTTGAAGCTTAATGGAGGTCTGGGGACTACAATGGGATGCACTGGTCCCAAGTAAGCCTTTTTTCATCCTTACTCTATATAGTCTATATTGCTTACTAGAGAAAAATATAATCTACCGACAATTTAATTATTAATTTTTCTTGTTCTTTGAAAACACAGATCTGTCATTGAAGTTCGCAATGGCTTGACATTTCTTGATCTGATTGTTATACAGATTGAGGTCATCTGCTTTTCCTCGTTTATAAGTTTTTGAATTGCTTTTTGTTTTCCTTTTGAATTATGTATGTAATGAGCTGAAGCTAATTTTTGTTTTGTTTTGTTTTGTTATGTTCAGCATCTTAATTCCAAATACGGATGCAATGTTCCATTGGTTCTGATGAACTCATTCAACACCCATGATGACACACTGAAGGTTCCTACTTTATATAACTGTACTAACATCTATTTATCTTCATTTTTTTACTTGTAGAGATTGGATCTAATCTTCATGTAACTCCTGGTTATTGCAGATTGTAGAGAAGTATTCCAAGTCAAACATTGACATTCATACTTTCAATCAGGTTGGTGATGCTGAATTTCAGCTTCTTAAGATTCAATATGTATTCAACAACTTAAAACGGAGAACCTTTTCTTGTATTATCTTTCCCTGATTTTTCCATTTTCTTGGATTTGCATAGAGCCAATATCCTCGTTTGGTTGTTGAAGATTTTAGCCCATTACCAAGCAAAGGCCAGGCTGGCAAGGATGGATGGTATACTTTTGCTTTTTTTAGTTAAATTTTGCTTAACTTGGTTACTGCATCTCCATGCAAAGGCAAGGATAAGTCATATTTCTTAAGACCTGATTTGTTGCACTTTCATATGCTGGTCTCATTTTATATGCCTTCAATATTAGCCGTGAATCACAGCAGACAGTTTCATTGGTTTTGAACATTGTAAGAACTTGGAGTATTTTGATGCTTTGAGTGGTTTACAAATCAATGGATATATTAGAAAGGTCTGGTTAGCAGCAATTCACATAGCATGGTTAATTTATTTGGCATTGACATTTATAGTCTTTTCTAAGCCTTTTTTTTCTTCTTCTTTCAAATCTGAGTCATAAGTCATTCCTAGGAAACTATGAGTTATTAATTTGAAATCTGAGCTATAATTTCAGAAGGGTTTTGTGTTAAATGATGGATGTTTTCCTTCTAGTTTAAGGTATTCACAGGATACATTTAAAGAGTGTCCAATATTTTTGAAAATGTACTGTTTCATTTCAAATTTTATCTATAATTTCTACAACATGCTTTAATAGCAATTTTTCTGGATGAAGGTATCCTCCTGGCCATGGTGATGTGTTCCCATCTTTGAAGAACAGTGGCAAGCTTGATGCTTTCTTATCACAGGTTGTGGCTGAAGTGTGATTTTTTTTTAATACAATGTGTTGAGAAAGAACTTTCTTTATTGTCAGATATTTTATGTTTCGTTTGTCCTTGCAGGGCAAAGAGTACGTGTTTGTTGCCAACTCAGACAACTTGGGTGCTATTGTCGACTTGAGTATCCTCATTCTAATTTCTATTGAACTCTGCTTTCCTTAGTAGCCACATGCATGCACGTACACACATGTGCACGCACACACACACACAAATTTCAATATTTTCCTGGCAATTTTGTTCCTTGACAGGCTGCTATAGAAATCTTACATCATTTGATCAAAAACAAGAACGAGTATTGTATGGAGGTATAGGAAGAGACTTGTAAGCAAATGCCTTTTGATTTTCCTAGTCCCATGATTATGGCTTAATCACTTCTATTTATGTAGGTTACACCCAAAACCTTAGCTGACGTGAAGGGTGGTACTCTTATTTCTTATGAAGGAAAAGTTCAGGTATGAAATGAATTCTTATTGCTTTCATCTCTTATTTTCTTGAAAGAAGTGTATTATTCATTATTTATTCATAATTATGGTGAATCACCAAAGAAAACAGAAACTTTACCTTCTGCTGTGCTAGTAGACCACACATGTTTCCTCTTCCGGATTTAATAGGAAGAGAAGAGAATGAAATTTGATGTATGCTAACACCCTTTTACTTATGTGATTCAGCTCCTTGAAATTGCACAAGTCCCTGATGAACATGTAAGTTGTCTGGATCTCCCTTCATTTGCTTGTCTATCGGTTGGTTGCTATTTACTATTTAGTATTTACTATGAGACACGGTTACTAGGGAAGTGATACATCATTTGTTATTTATGGTATGTTAGGAATAGTCTTCCTTGGTTCATTACTTTGGTCATGGTATGCTATGAAGCATTATTGAGGTCATATTTTCCAATGGTTTTATTGATACTTCTCAGATTTTTTTCATTTTCAATGGTTTACGCTTTTTTTTTTATTATTATTATATATTTGATAACTCGGGTTTTTGGGTGTTTCTACTATAGTCTTTTGGATAATTTTATTGATACTTTTCAGATTACTCATGAATTGTTTCATTTTAGAATTTATTTGCATCACTGTCACACAGTGAAACACTGACAAAAACCCTTTGCAGTTCCATGGCTGACATGATTCTCTCTATGGCAGGTGAATGAATTCAAGTCGATAGAGAAATTTAAAATTTTCAATACAAACAATTTGTAAGTCGTGTTGACTTCAAAGTGCTATTAACTGCTTTGTGGTTTAGCACTAATGGTTTATGTTACAGGTGGGTCAACCTGAATGCAATTAAGAGGCTTGTGGAAGCTGATGCACTGAAAATGGAGATCATTCCTAACCCAAAGGTATATATTCTTTCCTAACCCAAAGGTTTGTATTCTTTATTTCTGGTGAAGTTGTAATTTTAAAATAATAAAAAATTGCCTGCAGGAAGTTGATGGAATCAAAGTTCTTCAATTGGAAACTGCAGCTGGTGCAGCAATTAGGGTATGAATTGAACCATGCACTGGTTATGTTTATGATGTATGAGAATATTGATATTGTTCTAACTTTGTTATTTTTATGTCTGAACAAGTTCTTTGATCATGCCATTGGTATCAATGTTCCCCGGTCACGATTTCTCCCAGTGAAAGCAACTTCAGATTTGCTTCTTGTTCAGGTTATATCCTTCTTCCTCTGGCATTGCAACTCTGAATGACAATCTGAAGCTCCCCTAACGTGTCCACATGCTTTGTTTTGCAGTCTGATCTTTACACCTTGGTTGATGGTTTCGTTATCCGGAATAAAGCCAGAGCTAATCCCGCTAACCCATCCATTGAATTGGGTCCTGAATTCAAGAAGGTAAATACTTGTTGCATTGATCTTGCCCTTCATATGGATGCTATTCACATAAGGACCTTGATATTTTTTATATTGCTTAACAGGTTGGAAACTTCTTGAGTCGATTCAAGTCCATCCCAAGCATCATTGATCTTGATAGCCTTAAGGTGTCTGGTGATGTATGGTTTGGTGCTGGCATTGTTCTCAAGGTATTTTACAAACTCCAGGTGTTGCTTACCTAGTTGAATGCTTTAAAGTTTTGCCTTCACTTCGATATTGACTTGGTTTATAGGAAGCAATCAGTTGACCGTATGTGGTATCCTTGCAATTCATTTAATGATCAGTTATTCCTGAATAGTTCTTGCTCACCTAGGTCTTTAGCTTAGTTTGTTTCTTGGTAATTATATGAACAAAATTTATCTATGAATCACTGCACTATAGTATTTTGGTTCACCGATTTTAAAATTTTGATGGATTTTATGTTCATTTGATTGTTATCTGATATGATGCTTGAGAAGTACAAGTTGATTACTGCCAATGCAACGAATGCATTCAAGACACGTGGACATGTATCGATACCTCTTTAATTACGTTCATTTGATGCTTTTATTGGGTTAATCCAGCTGATGGTCCATAATATACAGCCTAGGTCAAAATTTTAAACATAATACTCAATAATTTCTGCAACACACTTGTCATGATAGGCCAGCAAGTTTCAAATAAACTTGATGTGTTGGATTTTGATCATCATGTTGATTTTTGAACTACTTATCATTGGCTCTTTCTGGAATTTATCAGGGAAAAGTGACTATTGCTGCAAAATCCGGGGTAAAGTTGGAGATTCCAGATGGAGCTGTAATTGAAAACAAGGTAAAACACCAGGATCCAGGACTCTTCCTTATCTCTATTAGATGATCAGTTTTGTTTTGCTAATTGGGTGTCATTTTGTCCGTAGGATATCAATGGCCCCGAAGACATCTGAAGGCTGCTTTCCAAAATCTCCGGTAGAGAGCGTACTCAAGTTGAATGTTGAAGATGAAAATCTGGTTTTGGTGTTTTTGCAAATGGTTAACTTTTGTTTATAGGAAAATAAAATATACATATACCTAGAAGTATCTGGTTTGTGTATGTTGCGGGAGAGTTTCACTGAGAATTTTACTATTTTTGAGCTGCATATGATATAGGCGAAACCAGTATTCTGCCGATGTTTCTGTGATTTTGTTGCTATCTATATATCTAGTTTTTATTATTAGCAATTTGGCTGTTTACTGAGCATCGTTTAACATCATTTCCAAATCATCCGAAGTAGGAAAAAGAAAAGAAAAAAAAAATCCAGCCAAGTTTCAGTCTCGGCCGAGGATAAAACCAAAGCCCAGCCATTGCAAACAGACTTTTTCAAGAATCTGGGCGGGTTTGTTTGCTTTTTAAGGCCCAAGTTTGGTCCGTTATAATTTACATATACCAAAAAGTTTTCATTTGTAGCAAAAAAAAAGGGGTTTTTTTTTAATTTGATTTTATTACTAATAAAATATGACCTCAAAAGCTAAAAAAAAAAAAAAGACTATGAAAATATAAATAATTTTATATCTATACTATATATAAAAGTACGGGTTTTGTAAAACTTTTGAATCACCTATTATATCCTTATTTTTCGTAAATATCTGTCCATTATACCCTTATTTTTCGAATATATTTCTTAAATGCTATTGTTTAAACTTTTATAGTTTTACTCAACTAAAAACTCTATTTTTATTTAATTAAATCTAATATCCTTATAACTATTTAATTATACTTTTATATTAGAATTTTTAAATATACTTTTATAGTTTTACTCAAATAAAAACTCTATTTTTTATTTATATACCTATTTTATTTTTACCATTTTACTAATTTAATTAAAAAACTTAGATATATTACAATTTTTTAAAAAT
>AWUE01016790.1:0-27264 GCA_001974825.2 Corchorus olitorius
GAAAGTTAACGGCATCAGTGTCATGTGGTGCAATTGACGGAAGGACCCAATTGTTCCTAAACCTTCACTTTAGGGACTCAATTGAACAAAGTTTCATTTCAGGGACCAAAATGCACATTCGGCTCACTTTAGGGACCATTTGTATACTTTTACCGATGGCTACCCCATCTCCAAGAGGAGGGCAAACCGCCGACCCATTTTTGGGATTTACGGACCCATTAGACTTTTATCTACGGGCTTTTCAAAATTTACAGATCGTCTATCAAATAGGAGACTGCGGTCAGCGGGATTCGAACCTAGGTGGAGTGCATGAAGAGTCCGGATCTTAACCACTTGTGCCAACTCCCATTGACTCAAACAATTAATCTCAATGCTTACAAAAAATCTATAATTATAATCAAACAATCATTTTAGTGTAGGCTAGCTAGGTGGGGATATTGACAGCAAACTACCTTCCGTGATCTACTAATTAAAATTGACTAATTAGTTTTCTTAATTTAATTAAATCGGAATCATTCAACGTTATTTATAACAAAAATACTAATAAAAATCTCTCCACTTGTAACTTGTTGCAAGTTTTCACTTTCACCTCGCACAAGCAAAAACCATTCCTCCTAATAATAAATAAATTCTCATTTTATTTTGTTCTTCTTTTCACCTTACAAAAATATTGATCTGGTTTAAGAATGGCACTATCGAAGACAGCATCTGAATCTGATGCCTCCCTTCATGTCTCAACCTTTGCCTCTCGATACGTTCGAGCTTCACTTCCTAGGTGACTATATAATTATTAATCATAATTATATTTAATTTTTGCATAATTTTAATTTAAATGAGTTATAAATTGGTTTTGTTGATTTGGGTTATAATTATAAATCGAAAATTGGACATGCATGGTGCAGGTTTCAGATGCCAGATTGCGCGATCCCGAAGGAAGCAGCTTATCAAATTATAAACGATGAATTAATGTTGGATGGGAATCCAAGGCTGAATTTGGCTTCCTTTGTAACCACTTGGATGGAGCCTGAATGTGATAAGCTAATCATGGCTGCCATTAATAAGAACTATGTTGATATGGATGAGTACCCTGTTACTACAGAGTTACAGGCAAGTTATTTTTTTCTTTTTATTAATTGTGTCAATGAGTTCAATACCCTTTAAATAATATTATACCTCGGTTTTGAGTCTTGTGAATACGAAAATTGACCCTAAAAGAGAAGAAGAGAGATTCATGTTTGGGGTCTGACACGACACGACTAATCACATCTTTATGGATTTATATACTTATTACTAATGATGATGAATATTTGAACAGAATCGTTGTGTTAATATGATAGCACGGTTGTTTAATGCACCGTTGGGAGAATCGGAGGCGGCGATTGGGGTTGGGACGGTGGGATCTTCAGAGGCCATAATGTTGGCTGGTTTAGCCTTCAAGAGGAAGTGGCAGCACAAGCGAAAGGCTGAAGGTTTGCCTTGTGATAATCCCAACATTGTCACCGGGGCTAATGTTCAGGTTCTTTTTTTTTTTTTTAACATTAATTAATTAATCTCATAAAACAACAATTAAATCACATCAAATATTAATAACATTGAATGATGATTTTTTTTTTGGGTATGAATTAATTTATTGAAGGTGTGCTGGGAGAAATTTGCAAGGTATTTTGAGGTTGAATTAAAGGAAGTGAAGCTGAGTGATGGATACTATGTGATGGACCCTGACAAAGCTGTGGAAATGGTTGATGAAAACACAATTTGTGTTGCTGCAATTCTTGGCTCAACATTAAATGGTGAATTTGAAGATGTTAAACGCTTGAATGATCTCTTGGTAGAGAAAAACAAAGAAACGGGGTATTTATTTTTTTAAAATTTTCCCATGTTGTATTTTATTGAAATCCAAATTTATGTTTAAAAAACATTAATATTAGTTTTGGTTTTGGCATGAAGATGGGATACTCCAATCCATGTGGATGCAGCAAGTGGTGGGTTTATAGCACCATTTCTAGAGCCAGAACTTGAGTGGGATTTTAGGTTGCCATTGGTGAAGAGCATTAATGTGAGTGGGCACAAGTATGGGCTTGTCTACCCTGGCATTGGTTGGGTTATTTGGAGAAGCAAAAATGACTTGCCTGAAGACCTCATTTTTCACATCAACTATCTTGGTGCTGATCAACCCACTTTTACTCTCAACTTTTCCAAAGGTAATCCAATTTCATCCTACCTTTTTACTAATACTAATTAAGTAGTTAAGTAGTACTCCTTTTGTATATAGTTTTGTGCAAAATAAGGTTTCGGGTTCGAATCTCTCGTTTCACTAGATAGACTTATTTTCCTACCTCTTATGTACCAAAAATAAAACGGGTAGTTATCATAATATAAGTAAGTGCACATTGTTACCAACAATTGCATGGTGTAATGGGTTAATGTACTTTTAGTTCCGGTGATCAATTTTGGGCTTAAAATACAAAAGAGTACATGTATATATATTTTTCTTGAAATTTTGGGTTTATTGATGAATGGACAAGTGAGTAAAATGTATGTATGTTGCAGGTTCAAGTCAAGTTATAGCTCAGTATTACCAACTCATTCGATTGGGATTTGAGGTAATCTTCAATTTTAATAGACAATTAATGAATTGACAACTTAAGTTAATCTTTCAATTAGTAGCTACATTTTGGTGACAGGGTTATAAGAATATTATGGAAAATTGCCGCGAAAACATGAGAGTGCTGAAAGAAGGATTGGAGAAAACGGAACGCTTCAATATAATCTCAAAGGACACTGGAGTTCCTTTGGTGGCATTTTCTCTTAAGGACAATACTCGTCACAATGAGTTTGAGGTATCCGACTTTTTGCGACGCTTTGGTTGGATCGTCCCTGCCTACACCATGCCACCCGACGCACAACATGTGACGGTTTTACGTGTCGTTATAAGAGAAGACTTTTCCCGTACCTTGGCTGAGCGTCTCGTCGCTGATATTGACAAGGTGTTGCATGAACTCGATCACTTGCCAGGCAGACTCAGCGGCGATCTCAGCGTTGGCGTCACTGCGGCCCCCAAGAAAAGTGCTTTGGAGACTCAGAGGGAAATCACTGCCGTGTGGCGCAAGTTTGTCATGGATAGGAAGAAAACTAATGGAGTTTGCTAAGATGGATGGATCGATGCAAATTGTTAAGTTATTAGTAACAATATATATATTGATTGAAGCTATTGTGTATTCCTTATGAGGGAGAGAATTGCTTAAGTTTTTCTATGCTTGTGATATTTTTTGTCTTGAACTTATCATTCCATCAGCTTTCCTTAATAGAAATTCCATTCTAGTAATTTGTATTGTGCATTTATGGAATTTGCTTGGTTTAAGCATTAATCACAACATTTACTGGCTGGAAAGCTGGCTTTTTATGACCAAAATGGCTTAAATGCTTGTTTGGATTGACAAAATTTGACAAGTAATTCTTGATACAGAAAGGGTCAATTCTCAATAAATAAGTACGTTTTCGTTATTATCAATAATAAGGTTCTTTTTGTCTTGTTCTAATTGAATACATCTACCCAAATGTCCAAATCTACGAATTCGGATTAAATCTAACATCTCGTCTCTCCCCAACCATTATCCAAATGAAAACATTTTGAAGTAACAGCAAAGATTCAGTCCATTGGGTATTTGGTAAAAGCTTCACCCTCTCTTAATTTCCTTCTAAATCTGTCATTTTTGTTCTTATCATAATTAATAGTATAGTAATAACTTTTCTGGTTTTGTATATTATTATAATATAATAGGACCCTTTGATATTGTCTTTGGTTGTTGTCAAATTGTTCATTTGAATCTATTGTTTTTGTTCATCATGTTTGGTTTGACTTGCAAATTCGATCAACTGTTTGGGGTGCAACTTTGAGACTTGGGATGGTTAAAAGTGATCATTTCAATTGAAAAGAAGCATGGTAGGGTGATTTTTTTTTTTTAATCCCAAATTGCTAACTGAGAAATTGTAATTTGGGAAGCAGAAGCATTTAAATGAAGGATTAAAACCAGTTTAGAGTTGTGTTTGGATAGATTTGATGTATGTGATCACTGTTAAACCTTAGTTTACAATGCTATTTTTTTTTTTCTAGTTGGATCCATAATAATAATGTATTAATGTGTATTGTTTCTCATCTTGGTGATATGCAGAGCAGAGTCTTTTCTTAGTGAATCAAGGATCTGGATATTGGTTTCGATATGGGTTTTGATCGTAATGGTAATTTATCAGATATTTTTCTAGATTATAATTTTTGTGTCAGATTCAAAACTCAATTTCATATGCATTTCTTTCCATTCATTTCATATACTGCCTTGATATTTTTCCTGTAATTTTTCTCGGCAGGAAAAGCTGTTGTGATTATGGGTGTTTGTGGCGCTGGAAAATCGTAAGCCTCTTTTTTTCATCTCTTGAATTGTCAGGAAAATTTGTGTTCATTTTCACTGCATTTTAGTTTTTCATAGATTCCAACAAAGCTAAGAATTTGTTCATGTTCTGCTACTGGGCTTTGTTTCTTTAATTATAGCACAATAGGTAACATGTTGGCCAAAGTTCTGAACTGTATCTTCCTTGATGCTGATGATTTCCATCCAATATCAAACAAAGGTATTCATAATTTATGTTCTCTCCTTCCTTTTGCATTGTTACTGTCTTTTAATGTTAGTATTCATTCATATAAATGAACAGAAAAAATGCGCCAAGGTATTCCCTTGTCCGAGGAGGATCGGATTCCATGGCTGGAAACGCAACGGGACGTTCTAAAGAAGAACTTAGAAGCTGGAAAAACTGTGATACTTGGATGTTCTGCTCTGCAGAAACATTATAGAGATATCCTAAGATCTGCTGATGCTGCTTATAAACATGGCAGCTTCGCGAGTTCGGTGCAGTTTGTTCTGTTGGAAGCTCAGGCTGAGGTACTTGCTAGCCGGCTCGAGATGAGAGCTGCAGAAGGGAAGCATTTCATGCCGGTGACTCTTCTGCGATCTCAGCTAGACTTGCTTCAAATAGATGATGCTGAAGGGATACATAAGGTTGATGCTACTTTAAACCCTCAAGTCATTGTAAGCACAATACAAGCAATGCTGTTTTCTAACACAAGCCATTGATAAACAGTTCCTTTAGGAATTCTTGAATTTTAGCAATCAATCTACATAAAAAGCTTTTGCTTTGTAAACCAAAAACAGATGAGGAAAAAGCTTTCTGATTTATCATTCTGTTTTTACTCAAGACTTTCCGGGATTGAGCCAGTCACTGGGTTTATCATACTTTTACATGCACACTTTAAGTTAACTACCAACTATATTTTCTTTGAAAAAGAAACAATATAAAGATGAAGTCATGAACCTACAAAAATCAAGGCAATTTTTGTGCCTATATGTGAGAATTCCTGCTCATGTATGGATGAATCAATGTCAAATTAACTATAGAGGTTCCTTTTGGACCGCGACTATATATCTCCACCATCATTTGAGCCCAAAAGCTTCGGAAACAAATTCTTCAGCTGGAACCACTCTGCCTACTCCATTTTTGGATATTTCATCAGAGACACTAATCACATGATAAAACCAGAGTTAAGAATGCAAATCATTATCAGTAAAGACTTTCAATTTCAAAACTACAATAGGTTGAAAATATGTTTCAACATAAAATCCTCCAGTAACCATGCTGAAACAACTCTAATGACTGCTATGATTATAGAACAAAAGGAAATAATTAAATCAGGCAAGGGTAACCTTTTAGTTTTCAAGCATTTTCGATGCCAAGCTGCTGTAGGGAGTCGGGACCAACAAGAAATACTCGTTTGGGTGGCTGGTATCGGAAAATCACTACTCCTTTATATGCTGTCCTCGGTACACCATCCTATATAGCAAAGCAATAAGTTTCTCAGATATGATGTTTGAATTATTTGTGATAAAATTACAAAATATAGAAACTCAATGACCCCTTTTTTTTTCTCCTGAGAGGTTTAATTTCAATCACAAAGGAAAAAATGCACATGATGCTTATTTATTTTACTTGCTTATACAACTCATGAATATGATAGATGATTTCAACAGTATCAATGGCTGTACATGATGTTTCATTATTTTGAATTGACCAAGTAAAACTGAATATACAATTGCAATAAAGAACATATGAAAAAGATAGTAAACAGGTTTAATGACATTCAACAGATAGATACATGTAATATTGGTTGAAAGTGCATGTATTTATAATTATTTACAATTTACATGCTTATAAGGCACATGAATATGAGAGATATGATTTCAACAGTATCAAGGGTCATATATGGAATCCTACAGGTAATTAACCTCATATACACAAAATTTTTGAAACCGTACCAAATACAAAATTATGTATCAGCTGTGGAAACCAGATATGATGAATTGATGATGCAGGTTATTACCAAAAAAAATCTCCAAGCATTTTCACCAAAAAAAAAAAGAAAAGAAAGAAAAGATACCATATAATCAATTTACCTTCCATTCTTCAAATACTCCAAATTGGCGTGCAATTTGTTCAAAGTCTGATTGGTCTGTATATTGAATACGGACATCCCCTGGTATATTAGAGGCCTTCAGAGCAGCATCTGTTCCAGGGATGGGTTTCGCATTTTTCACAATGTCTGCAAAATGTTTTACAAATTTGTCCTAGAAAGAACAATAAACAACTATTTATTATTCAAAAGAAAAGGGGAAAGGAAAAGCTGATAGAAAAGCAGTTTCCAGTTCTACTGATTTTACCTCCATTAGGTAGCTCAAATCCTGTGACTTCCAGTCCACCTTTCACAAAGAAAAGCAACAACTTTATCATGATGATGATGATGATAGATTGACAGGAACATTCAGATCATTTTAAAATCTTAAGTGAAGTATTAAAAAAAATGATGCCAACCTTGACGTCATTCATCTTAATAGGTGCAAGATATTGTTGGAAAAACTGTCCCATACTAGAACCCTGATTGAAAATCACAAGATCGAAAAAGGAAATCATTACACAGTTGTAAGGAGATATAAAGATCCTAACCAAAAGCCTCAAAATATTAATCCTACCTAGTTCACACCAGATATGGCAACAAAGACACACATACTGATGGATAATCTACTGAGCAAATGTTATTATAGAAGCTAACTCATTAACAAAATTTGTCACACAAATTTTAAACAAGAAACCTTCTCAACAACAATGTAGATATACATACATGCTCGCCAAAATTATAGGTTCTGCATACTTCAGGGCGGACGAATTGTCTACCTTTGTGATTCTCTTTTAATCTCAACCAGTCATCCCAGTAAGTGAACTTTTGTCAAGGAAAATTTAGACAACCAAACTACATAACTATGCGTTAGTCTAGTGTAGAAATCACAATATACTTAATTAAAAAGGATATGCTTTAGGCCACTTTGGTGATAGCTCATTCCATGTAGATCTAGTAAGCATCCACCCAAGACCAGGAAAGAAATCTGAGCGATAAAGTGCATCTGTACAAAAGAATTAAAGCAAAATTAAGAAATGTAGAGCACCAAAATTTTCCATTTCAAGAATTTCTAACTCTTCTTCATAGATGAGCATGCAAAATCAAGAGTGAAAGTGTCATTCAGAAGTTAAGCTTCATTGTTCTTCTGGAAGAATTAGTATTTGGAGAACTTACATGGGTCATGCACAAACTGCTTTTGCCCATTGTCATTCCATGAGGAAACAGCCATAATTGACCTACCATGATTTAATTAAAAAAATAAAGTGTAAGGGGGAGTAAAAAGATCCATCTCATATTCAGTAAAAAGAGACCCAATTCCCAAAAAGAAAACAGAGAGAGAGAGAGAAAGAGAGAGTTTGATTTTATTCATCGGACATACTTATCCTTGTCAAGAAGGGCTGCAGCTGCCTCGAAGTAATCAAAAAAATCAGGGGCAATTTCCATATCATCTGTCTTAATAGTGGTTCTCAGTCAGTACGATTATCCTTTCTCCACAAGAAGTATATATGGAAAACCATTCAAAATAGTAACCGAAAGGAGGACAACTTCACCTTCAAGTATGATCACTCGGTCAAAATTATGCTTGTAGAACAACTCATCCAATGCCCATTTGTAGTGACCTTAGAACCAAGTATTTAAGAGTGAGATTTGTGGAAGCCATGTAAACATGAAGATAAAAGAAAAAGAAAACAATACTTACGAGCAATCTTGTAGTACGCAATTAATTCCCCAGGCCTTTCTGTATGCACTGGATCAAAATCCAGGTGCTGAGAGAAACTGAAGTAAGCATTCACCGGATTGGTTTTGATAAATAAGGATAGGACAATCCATATGAATAAAGAAGGATAAAGGGAGAGGATTCATCTGAAGCAACTTTTGAACAAGAAATAAGAGAGAGAGAGAGAGAGAGGAGGCAGGGAAACACAATCTACCTGCATATACGTTAGCTGATTATAACTCAAAGCCTTACTCCTAACACTTGGATCTGATCCATCCTGAAAATAAACTACCATAATGAGAAGCCTTGCTTCTTTTAATGACAACAAAAGACTATTAAAGTATTTGTTTTGCATTAAGTGTAACAGTGTGAATCAAGTACAATAGACAAAGCAAGACTTCTATTGCAAGTAAGAAAAAGAATATAAATGTAATACCTGAGATACAAACAGAGGATATTTTGAAGCAACAGAGCTCTGATACCTGCAGAGGTTTAAGCCAAAGTAAGCTAGTGCAAAAGTACCTACTGTTTGGTCAAACAGACAAAGCCATCAAAACAAACTCATAAACATACTTTAAGACAGAATCAACAGTCCTTTCAAGATAATCTGCACGATTGCATGCCATGATGACAACTGCTGCCACTGGTACCTATACCATTCAATCTATAGATGATTGCAATGACTACAAGAGGTTATTTGTGGAGATAAAATGTTTGTATATCTCTAACCTGTGATTTGTCAATTATTCTTTGAAGTCCTTTCTCTGAAACAACCAAAAAAAGAAAGAAAAATAAGAGTCTAGAAAGCATTCCAAACACCAAATCAAAGACTTGCCTTAGCTGAAGGAATATAACAAAAAGACCAGTAGATAATGAACATGCAAAACCACAAACAAATAATACCATTTTAGGAAAAAAAAATTAAGATGTTTAGTAAAAACAAACAAATAGTCAAAAATCAGGAAACAAATGCCATACTACATTGATAAATAACAATAATAGCGACCAAAACCCAGCTTCAAACCCAGGTTGAGTGTATGATGCAATGACACAGATGACAACACTATATAAGTTTATTCACATAAAGGCTCTTATAGACAGCAAATCAGTAGTGTATGGCATATAATTGCGAGAAGCAAATATAATACAAAATATGCAACAAGTATGGAACAACAAGAAATTAACATTTTATTTTCAATAGGAAAGTACTTTCAAGATCTTGAACAAGAGCCTTCAGTTGTGCACATTCCTGCTCCTTTCGCCTCTTCCCCTCTGAAATTGCAATATGACAGGACCCAATTTATAAGTTTCACTCTGCTCAGAGAAACAATTATAATTTCGACATTGTCTACAAAAAGAAGCATGTACAAAGGGGTTAAAGTCACACCTTCAAGGGCAACAATTTGCTCTTGTTGCATACTAATTTGATCAATAAGTAGTCGCATTTGACTTGTACAATGGTGCTCTGCATCAACCTGCAGATACGATAATGGTATCACATTACTTTCCATACTTAACAAGAAAAGGATGAAGAAAATAGCAAGTTCCGACACATAAATTGTTCATATTTCCCAGGTTCTCGTTGGTAAAAAGAACTTTGAAGCTTTTAGAGAGATAAAAGCAATCAAATAAAAACTTTAAAGAAGCAAATTTACTTACTGCTTCAGCTAATCGATCTGCATATTCAGATTGCGTGGCAAAAAGCCGCATCTGATAGAAACAAAATAAGAAAAATTAGAATTCAGAATTTAGAATTTCGATCATAAAGAAGAAAAGGGCTGCTTTACCTGGATGTAAATGAAGACGAAAGCAGCGGGAATGAGAAGGAACCGGAAATCGCAGCTTAGCTTAGCCATGTATACTTCTTCTCCAGCTGACTGAGAACAATGGATATTTCAGGTTTCGATCAGAATTCTTTCTCTTTTGCAAACTAATTTTGATTTTTTCTTAAACCCATCTTCATTTCTTGAAATTTTGTAGTGATTTACAGATTTATAGAAACAAGGAAGGGAAATTTGGATGGTTTTAGACTTTGGAGGGCTTTTTTTTGTTTTTGATCTATGTTTTTACTTGACTTGGGCGTTGAGTCCAATTTACGCATACTTGGCTAACATGCGCCTTCTACATTTTAGTTTTTACTCGTACGGTTTTCCATGGGTAAATTACATTGGTAATTATTTGATACACCAGCGGTGTAAATTTTGGATTCCACAAGCGGGTTGTGGAGTTGACACATGTACATTTTTTTAATTAATTAAGTTTTAAATATTTCAATCCAGTCCCTAAAGGACACATGTCACCCTTCAAGACCCGCTTGTGTAGTCTGTTAAACTCCACCGCCGGTGTATTGTACAATTTGCCAATTACATTATTGGATTTTGCTAATGTTAAATTCTTCCCAAGTAGCTAGATGCGCAATTTAGGTTCTAACGTTTGCAGCAAATGATAATTCAGGTTCTGTCGTTAGTTCTTGTGTCAATTTAGGATCAAACGTTATCGGTTTGTATCAATTCATGATAAATTAAAAATGGCTGGGGTGCGTGTATAACACGCGCTGATGTGGATGACACATATATAACAGGCGCTGACGTGGATGGCACGTGTATGCCCACATGGATTTTTCATAATTTAATAAATAAAATAATGTAAAAATATATAAAAATAACTTTTTTATACTCTATTGTACTGAAAACATCAATTTTCAAAAATTTATTCTAGAATAAGATTAAAACACTCTTTTTCTCATGAATTCATCAAAAACACCAAAAACATTCAAAATTACCAAAAATTGCACCCAAAATTATAACAAACACTCTCCAAGCTAAACACTGACTTGAGCCCAAAATTGCCAAAAATTTTACCTCTATTATCCACACTAATTGCAAAGGAAAAGCAAAAGAGATCCTGACTTTTTTGTCAAAAGTTTCTTGAAAAAAAAAAGTATGTATAATCCTTTACTATCTTCAAATCTGCCAAGGTGAAGCAGCCAAGCACTTTCACTGAGACAATCGAGCCTCATAGACATCCAGAACTTTGGCAAGTTTCCCTTCGTTTTCTTCCACAACTGCAGTGTCGATAGTCATGCCTAAAATTGACTTGATAACAAGTTCCCAAGCCAGATTTGAAGATGTAGGGTCGAACTAGTGGGCTATCCACACTGAAGAAAATAGAAAGAGAAGAAGAAAATAGACCATGAATTTGCAACAAGTCTAAACAATTTAACCTGCCAAAAATATTAAAACATTTCATTTCAAACTTTATTGGCAGAGGAACACAGATGGTAGAGGAAGCAAAAGATTCATCAGATGGCAGGAAAAAAAAAAGATCAGATTTCAAGAGCCATGTATAACCCTTCATAGATTAAATCCCAAACGGGAAAAAAGATGGAACTTTGATCAAGATTAAAATAAACTAAACATTATATTTCCAGTTAAAATTTTCACAACCCAGTCTATTATTAGCGTTAAATTATCAAAGATAACTTGACTTCAAAAAAATTCATTCTTTTAAACGTTAAACTATTTTTGAATAAAATTAGAATCAACTCATTAATTGACTTCCAACAAAAGTAAGAGCTAGTCATTAATTTTGCAGACTCATGTTTAGAGAATAGGAAACAATCAACTTCCCTTAACGCCTCCACCTCTCTCTCCGATTGCCCACCCATCTATCGAATCTCTCTTCATCTCTCAAATTCCTTAACGATCTCTAGGGATGTCAACGGGGCCCGAACCCGATGGGGAACCCGATTCCCCGCCCTGACAAGGACGGGTTTGGGGAGTATTTTTGGGGAACGGGTTCGGGGACGGGGATTGTTTTTCATTCCCCGTCGGGGATGGGCACGAGTATGGGGAATGGTCCCCCCGCCCCGAACCCGACCCTGAAATATATAATATATTCATAATATATATACACACACACATTTTATTGGGCTTTATTATTGGGTTTATAGTCTAAGAAGTGCAATATGATAATTATTTCATGAATTTTATTTGGATGATGGATTTGTTTAAGTTATACCTAAGTTATATACCTTGCACGGTGTTGAAAGCTTGTAATTGTGGGGTTGATTGTTGAAAACTTGTAATTGTGGTGTTGTAAACTTGTATTAATCTATGTAATGTTTTGTACTAAACTTTTTATGAACTATATTTTGCTTAAAAAATTAATTGTAATATTCGGGTAACGGGGATTTCCTGTCCCTGTCGGATCCCCACAGGGACGGGGACTTTATTTCATTCCCCGCCGGGGACGGGGATAAGGTCTTCAAGTCGGGGTCGGGTTCGGGGAATATAGCACCCGCCTAAAACCCGCCCCGTTGACATCCCTAACGTTCTCCACTCTTAGCCTGCTTTGCAAGATTGCTTGGACCTCTTTGATGACAGGCTGAGTCGACTCAATGAAAATAATGGGAGCTTTTTTAGATGGGTTTTGTGGAGAAGCGAAGCAGAGGTGGCACTGGTTTGATGAAAACGGGGCTAGGGTTTCGGTTTAAGGGAGGAGTAGGAAGAAGGAAAAGAAGAAAATAGGAGGAAGGCGAAGCAGAGGCGGTGTTTGTAGTTTGTTTTCTTCAAATCTAAAATCAAATCTGAGAAGGGGAAGGATTCTTCAAAAGGGAGAAGAAGATAAACTTTGGAGAAAATTAAATAAAAATTTGGGCTTCTTTTTGTTTAATTTCAGATTTTTATTTCATTAAAAAAGTTTTTTTTTCTTTAAACTCTTTTTTATTAATTCTTTTTTCGTTTTCCGCCATAAAAATTCTTCTTTAGATGCCAGCTACGTGGATTGCCTCACGCAGGGAAATTAGCGCGTGTTTTGCCAATAGACGGGACCGTTTGATTTTAACCTGTTTTGACACATTCCGATAACGTTAGATCCTAAATTGACATAAGAGCTAACGTTAGATCCTAAATTGACATAAGAGCTAACGTTAGAACCTGAATTGTCGTTTGCGTCAAACGTTAGATCCTAAATTGCGCATTTAGTCATTTTTGGTATAAATAAAAGGGTTTATATATAATACATCGTCAGTGGAGTTTAGCAGACTGCATAAGCGGGTCTTGAAGGGTGACATGTGTCCCCTAGAGACTAGATTGAAATATTTAACATTTAATTAATTCAAAAAATAAAATATTTCCAATTATTTGCAATTTTAAATTTTGACCTAGTTTGGTATTGAGGTTGCGTTTTGAAAAAACTTGGTTTTAAATAAGTGCTTTTTGAAATTGCGGTGAAAAATGTAAATAATGTTTGGTAATGCTGTGAAAAAATGTTGTAGAAGGATAAAATGTCTAGAAAGGATATGCCAATTAAGAAGGAAAAAGAAAAATAATTAGGGGATTTTAGTTATTTAATGTCCAAAAGCAATTTTGAAATGCAAAAGCACTTAAGGATTAGCTTTTCGTGCTGGCTTGGCTTTTGCGTTCAAAATCATCTTTTGACACAAAGCAGGATTTATTTGGTATTACGTTTTGGGCCAAAAGCAGTTTTTTTTTTTTATCTTCAAACACAATGACAAACCAGGCCTTTATCAATTATCAACTCCTAAGGTAACTCAGTTGAGTTAGGGTGAATACCTCAACTAGGTGGGAACTGGGAAGGAATAATACCTAAAAAAAAAGAGTGGGAAGGAATAAAAGTAAAATCTAATGGGCTTATTATAACAACAATTTTTGATGGACAATTTCTAATGGAATGGGCTTATGGGTAGATGGGGCTATGATTTGCAATTTTTGATGGGCTCTTAATCTGATGGACAATTTCTAATGGGATTTAGTTTAATTTATTTTAATTTAGTGAAACTAAATTATTTTTTCAAATTAGTCCAATAATTCAAAAGTGTTTTGAACGGTTTTTAGATGTATAATAATATATATATCCGTTAATTGGTTTTAGATGGATATATTCGTTAATCGGTTATATTCAATGCCTTAAACTTGAATCCATAATTAATAAATGAGGAGGGATTTTACTATTCAAAACCCTTTGGTAAACAGTTTTGAATTTAAACGATTGAATGAATGAATATATGCGAAATATCCATCCATTACCATATGGAGTAGAAGGTAAACATGAAGAACAATAACCTAACTTGTCATAAATCCATAGAACAATCAGCTTCACAAACCCATATATATACTCAAAAAATCGAAGTTTGCAACTTAGTTTCCTGTAAAAATAAATCATATTGTTTCTACCAATTATGAGAAATCTTTTGTTGCTTCTTATTTTTGGAAAAGAAGAAAGAAGCTTATATTGATCTATTAAGATTTAAGAGAGAAGAATTACTTTTGAACAAAAAAAAAAGAAAAAGAAAAAGAGAGAAGAACCTCCCATCCCTTATCTTTTCTACTTCTATCAATGGAGAGATGAGTCCTGATTTCATATATTAATATACTACAAGCAGGGCGGCCTGCGCTTGCGCTGCAATCATCTTCTTATTAGATCTATATTTTTTTAGCTGTTTAAGTCGGTTAGAAAGAAGATATTGCATTGACTGTAAGTTAATCGGTTAGGAGAAACTCATACATCGAAACAAATAATTCGCATATATAAAGCAAAAGACATGACCTCTCTTTCATTCTAAAACTGCATTACCTAAATTCTACTCCATCTCTAGGTAATTCATCAAAATAAAGCTAATATTCTAATCCTCCATCTCTAGATAATTCATCAAAATAAAACTAATATTAATTGTTGCTTGAAATGTATGTTGATTATCTAAAAAAACATAGTATGTTGCAGTCATTTTTTAATCTTGATTGCAATTGTTAAATTAATGAATTCGGGTAGACACATTTACAGCACTAATCCTTTGGAATTCCGGCAGAGGAGTTGAACCGGTAAATCCTAATATCCACACACAATCAAAATGTAACTAAAACACATTTAATCATAAATATTAAAATAGTAAATTACAAAAAAGGGCAGCAGGAAAGGTAAGGGAGGAAATTCATCGAGGGCCTTTTTAGTCACCCGAACAGTGAGAAAAGACAAAAAAAAAGCCAAAATGAGGCACCGCATTAATCCTCAATTTGGCCTTTTAAGAATTTCCATAGCAATTGTTAAATTAATGAACTCGGATAGATACATTTATAGCACCAATCCTTAGGAATTCCGGCAGAGGAGTTGAACCGGTAAATCCTAATATCCGCACACAATTAATATATAATTAAAACACACTTAATCATAAATACAAAAATAGTAAATTACAAAAAAGGGAGAGAGAGAAAAGTAAGGGAGGAAATCATCAAGGGCCTTTTTAGTCACCCGAAAAGTGAGAAAAGACCAAAAAAAG
This sequence comes from Corchorus olitorius, assembly GCA_001974825.2. Lineage (NCBI taxonomy): Eukaryota > Viridiplantae > Streptophyta > Magnoliopsida > Malvales > Malvaceae > Corchorus > Corchorus olitorius. Next base: position 15,514 of record AWUE01016790.1, read on the forward strand.
CCAAAAGGAGGCACCACATTAATCCTTAATTTGGCCTTTAAGTAATTTCCATAGTCACTAAAAATAATATATAGTATATATATTGTTTTCTTTGTCCATAATAAAATCATAAAATCTATAGGTATATATTGGATTTATTTTTCAATATTTAGGTGATAGTTAAAATTGTTGAGCGTACTTTAGTTTCCTTTGTTTGGATGGTGCAACACTTTTAAGCTGCGTTTTAACTAATGACCGCACCGTGTAAATTTACATGAAAATCACAATGGCGGGCAATTGTCTTATGTGACTGCTTGTGTGCATTTCATTTGTTTATTTTCAGTGGGGGAAAATGCTACAGCGAGCTTAAGCTGCTTCTAAGGTGCTTCTGACCCAATTGATTGTGCAAACAAATGAAGCCTTAAACAAGTCTAAACGGCTCAATATAGTCCACAAGGCTCAAAGACCACTAAAAGCCCCATGCAACCCATATATAACCTCTATACTTAAAAGGGGCAAGATATGAGCTTTCAACTCGAACGAAAATCTTCTGTCCTAATTTTGGTGCTTCATTTGTGTCCCATCCATCAAATAATGACACGTGTCTCTTTTTAGTTTTTAATGTTATTCCTTGTTTGCGTAATTAAATTAAATTTTATATTTTCATTCTAAAACCCTATGGGGAATGTATTAAAATTTAGGACTAACTCTTATATATAATTATTTATTGTTGTTGGGAGAGGAACCTGGGCCCTGTCTGCTTCAGCAAGGCCCACCGAGCCGCCCATATACATGTCGGACACCAAACTGAACCCAAAAGCCTAGACTAATGGTTTCTTGGGTCCTTCATGTATATAAGGAACTCCAACAACCCATCTCTTCATGATGTGGGATGTTTCCTCACATGTAAATCCTCAACAATCTCCCCCGATTTACATGTGAGTCCTCATCTTTCACCAGAATTGTTATTTGTGCCTGGAATTCTTGTTAACCCGGTTCGAATTGTGACCCGACCCGAAATTTGTGGAGCTATGAATTTTGTGGATTTTTTCTGGAGGTCTGTGATGGAAGCGGAGGGATCGGGCCGAAGGATTAGTTGTCCTAGTCAAAATAGGAACTAAATACCCTATGTTTATATAAGGGGTCTATATCTTGTATTCTTGATGTGTTGTATTGTTTTCTCTCAAATAATAAGAATCTCTCTCTGCCCGTGGACGTAGATCAAATTGATCGAACCACGTAAATCTTCTTGTTCTTGTTTATTATTTTAGGCTTGTTTTAATCGCAACAATTGTTAATTTGGGGCTAAATCTGGTGTTTATGTGGGTTTCTTATTTTATTTTCTTGTATAAATATTACTTATTAAAACTTAAAAACAAACAAGGTATAACAGAAGAGACATGTGGCATGATTTGATGAATGAGACATGAAGTAGGGCACAAAACTTGGGGCAGGAGATTTCCATCCTTTCAACTCTATAAGCATTCACTCTTTACAACCAACTCTTTAAAATTATTAAACACTATAGGACTCGAGTGGCTTAAGCATTAGAGAGAATCCATTGTAGTCAAAACAGGAGAGCCTTTCTCAAAGTTGTCTACTTTTGGCACCACTTAAAGCTACCACTTTCCTTATTGAGTTACAATACATTTTAACATTAACATGGAGTTGTAGTGAATATTGAGTCGGCATATCTTTTCGATTGTTTGTTTCATTCAGGTCTATAGTAAATTAAAAACAGTTTGTCATCAATCATAAAATTGAAAATTGTCATGAATCATAACATATAACATTAAAGACCGTCAATCATCATTTTGTTTTTTTTCTTTCTTTGAAAATTTTAAATTCAATTACTTGACGTGGCATAGCCACGTATACTCCTCCCCATAAGCATACGTAAATCCAATTGACTTGTAATAGAAAAGGACATGATTGTTTGATTCTTCATAATATAAGGACTAAATTGAATACTTTAAGATAGTACAGGGACTTGAAAAGTACTTTTATCCATCTTAATTCTCTAACTACTACGTAAAGCCCCCACGTGTAACATACACACACAACAAAACTCAAATCAATACAATTTGTACACAGTACTTAAAACACACTTCATCATTTGACCATAACTCCCCTCATAAAATAATACTACTTGTAAACAATTTAATGCTATTAATTTGCGAAGTCCCAAGTTCCCAACAACCAAAACAGACTCGGAAAAATTATTTTTTAATTAATTCTACTCCTCCTTTCCCTTCATTCTTGATTCTTCAACTTACAGTTGAGTAAAGTTGTTTGTTTAAGAAATCCCTGCAATGGAGGATAAATCTGTTAACGGCATGGGCGTAGATGACGACTGCTCCGAAACTCTCTCCGTCATTCTCCGCCGTTTGTTTATGTCGATCGTCTACCCCGATCAAGTACCGTCAGCGTCGGCTACATCATCTACTCCGCTGCTGCGGCGGATTAGACTCTCCCTTCATGAAAATGGTCCTCATCTCAGCCATGCTTCCAAGAACTCTTGCCGCTCTGTTCTGCTCTGGACTCGTCGCGGCAGTCCTCTCCGTGCTCTTCTCGTCATCTCTGTAAGTGTTTTTTTTATTAAATTAAATCGATCAATTCTTTTTCAAGTAAAAAGGTTTATTCTTTGCATGTCGCTATCTATGGCTTGATTTTAATTGCTTGAGCAGAAAAGTTGTGAATTTTTCTGATAAATTTGTAAAATCAGGGATTATTTTCCAGAAATTTCTTGTTTTTCATTTGATTTGATGCAGAATTTGAATGGAGTAAGGGAAATACCTTGTTGTTAAGCTTTTTCTTAGCTTGATTTTTACTAAATGATGTGGAAAATTAGAACCATGAATTTGGGATTGCTTGAGTGCTTTCTGGACCTGACTGATTTGTTTTCTAGTTTCTAACTTTGTCCTTTCTTTCACAATTCCTCTGATTTTTCTTTTTAACTAACATCTCTGCAGATTGGGACTATTACTCTTCTTACCTTAACAGGATTACTGGTGTTTATGCTTTTCTTTCTGGCTGCAACTGCCAATGCAGTCATCATCTCTTTATTCATCTCTTTGGCTGCTGCTGGAGGCTTCTTAGCTCTTTTCTTTGCCTGTGTAGCAGCTATTTATATTGGGGCCTTATCAATTGCTGCCTTTGTTATTTCTACAGCAACAATTTCAGCAATTGTAGCTGCTCTTATAGCTACAGGTATATCTTTCTAACCATTTGTTTTAGTTGTTACTTTGTTTCATTCTTATTAATTTTTTAGGTTTCTATCTGCTTATGACATCCAATTTTCATGCTTGGCTTAGTATTCTCAGGATTGTAGCTTTTTATTTAATTAACTTAGGGGTGATTTTTTTTTTTTTTGATCCATGTAAATTTTAGCTGAAACCTATGACCTTAAATTGGAGATAAGTCCTACTGTTTGTTTTAGATCAGATGCCAAGTGAAGTTACAAGAGTTATACAGAACCCTTCATATTGAACTACCTGATTTTGTCCTTGAAGTATCTTCTGGTGCTTCAGTGCCTTAAAGGAAGAAGATAGAAATGAATCAATAAAATTTATAAAATTGCCTAACAAAATCTGCTAGGGCATTTAAATGAACCGAGTCTAGACTTTTGACTTCGCCGACCTGGTTCTCTCTCATCATCACCATGACTATGCTCATTAACCCTGTATTTCTCTCCTTATGGTTGACCGATCTACATTTTATTGTAACCGTTAGGTTTATGATGTGAGTGGCTACCTTTATGTGTATGAGTTTTTATGCCATGTGTCGTTGGCATTGCTCATTCATGCTATTCTGGTATTTCATGTCCTTCAAGTTGCAATCATATGATATGTTTCAATGCCAAATTTGAGATCCTTCATAGTGAAAATTCTGGTAGTTGAGTTAATGAGTGCTCTTAGCTGTTTGTCGTCTTTTCGAGTCAAATGCTGTCTATTTTCTGGCACTGATAACATTTTTAGGCTGTTATGGTAATCTCAAGTGGTTATGGTGTTCCATGCCTCCTAGTTGCTTTCTCAAGCTGTTTCAACTTGAAGCTTGAGATCCTTACAATGGATATTGTTCTAGGCCTTTATATTCAACTTGAATTTGTTAAAGCATTGCTTTTCAGTTGATATTTCAATATGAATCAGGTTGGGTTGGATTCTTTTGCATTGTATGGTTGGTTACTAAGAAAAGTTTGGGCCTGGCTAAGCACTCATTGAGCGCGACCGGATCTATTATTTCAACTTACTCTTCTGCTCGAGCTCACCGTGCCCGCCACTTTCATCGCACGGATAAAGTTTCAGATTAGTGCTTTTGTGAACACAAGAACCAGTCTTCCCTTCAAGAAATTCTACATGCATTGGATATCACTACAAGTTTTATACTGGCTTGCAGTTGTGATAATTATAGCCTATGTGAATGTATATCTGGCCAAATGCTGCCGCTTGCTCATAGATCAGAGGCGTGCAGATATGTTCCTCGACATAGCAATGGTTCCAGAATCATAAGTGATGCAGTATTGCTGTATGTCTAGTTATTTAGTCTGCTTGCCAGTATGTATTTGATCTTCCTATCTTATATCTTTTATAGCTGTCTTGGGTAGTAAAAGTAAGGTGTTAGAAGTGTTGTGATGTTGTATATTTGTTCCGGCAGTAGATGGATTGATGCTTAGCTTTTAGTACCGTGGAATCCATGTTTGCTGTGGGACGAGTGTAAAATTAGACTCGATGAGTTCCCTATGATGCAGAGGTTTATTTCCTAGTTCCTACGTATTTACATCTGGTTTAATCTTTCCTTTAAATGATTTGATGCCGAGGTCATTCATATTGTAGCATTGATTTAAAAATGACCGTGATTATCAAATTACTGTGTCATTTATATTGTATTGGTTTAAAAAATGGCTAGAGGCATCTAATCATGGGGAGACATTGATTATCAAAATTACAGTGATTACCTAATCTTGTCCTTGGGTAACAAGGTTCGGATATGAGACGGATAGTGATGGAACTAAAGGTAGGTCCACAATGGGCAGCTACCAATTGAGAGAGGATGGTTCTGCATTTATGAATATTTGAAAATTCGGTCCACCATTAAAGTGGGAAAGCTTGATAAAAAAAATAATAAAAGAAAAAAAAATTAAAGTGGGAAAGCATCTCCAAGGACAGAGAGGTGAGCGATATGGAAGTCTACATCTTCATCGATAGAAGCCTCTCGAAACAGAAATCGAGCAGAAGAAACAAGAGCAGAACAGAGCAGAAGAGAAGAAACAGAGAGAATTTACAAAGAGCAGAACAGAGCAAAAGAGAAGAAATAGAGAGAAATTTTTTGAGGTAAGGAAGTGAAGAGAATTGCCCTCAAAATTGAGAGGCATTGTTTAAAAAAAATTTGAAGAGAATTAGAGAGAAAGTTTTGGAGTAAGAGAGGAATCATTTTCTTATCCATTTTCTTATAATCTTATCTTATCTTACTATCTTATCTTATCTTACGATCTTATCTTACTATCTTATTTTACTATCTTACTATCTTATTACTATATAAAATCACGAACTCAAAAATTTTAATTGGGAAATTTCATAAATACCCTTAGTATTATAATATAATAATTTTTAATTAGTATTCTTTTTAGTCATTAAACTTTTTTTATTAATTATGGAAAAATTATAATTTCTCACCATAAACCAAAATAAAAATAAATTATAATTTCTTTAAGGAAATAAAAGCTAAAATCCCAAATTTCAAAGGATTTAATACTTGAAATTATGTTTCGTCATGGAAAATCAAAGCTATAGGAATATACAAGGATTCAAAGATCCTATCCTAATCCTTTTTTTTAGAACAAAATCAACTATTTATATTGCATTCCAATGATTGGCCATGCTTACAAGTACATAATCGTTGCATTAATAATTAATATTAATCCAGAATTTAAAATTTACATCATCACACAATTAGCACCTGATCATTGTGGAGAAACATGGAAATCATGAGCTGGCCAAGTTTATATTTTCCCACTTCACATTAGCAATAATTAGAAACTCTGTTTATGTCTATTTTGTTTTTGGTGAATTGTTTATGCCTATTCTAATATTATTGGCTTTTTCTATTTAATTATATGTGGATCTCTCCTCTTATTATATTAATTATTATTACATTATACTATTCATCTTCCCTTATAATTAGCTAAAAATTATTAATTTTTTGGTATTGTATATATAATTTTTAACTAAAGCAAATAAACATTTTAAAGTCTGTCTAAAAATCACTAATACCACTTCTTTCAAACGCAATTAAAATATATATGATACTAATGTTCTTTTTAGTCATATATATGTATATGTATATGTATATATGATACTAATGTTCTTTTTAGTCATGAAACCTTTTTTTTTATGGAAAGATATTATAAATCCACTAAAATTGTAATACTTCTCTTCCCATAATTATTTGAAATACTTTTTGTTTAAAATTTATAATTAGTTAATTCGTTGGTGGCTATATATATGAAAACAATTTGATGAAATCACCAATTTATTAAACTGACAATAATTCAATTATAATTTCTTTTCAAAAATCTTAATTGGAAAATTTCATAAATACCCTAATTAGTATTATAATATAATAATTTTTAATTAGTATTCTTTTTAGTTATTAAACTTTTTTTATTAATTATGGAAAAATTATGATTTCTCACCATAAACCAAAATAAAAATAAATTATAATTTCTTTAAGGAAATAAAAGCTAAAATCTCAATTTTTAAAGGATTTAATACTTGAAATTATGTTTCGTCACGGAAAATAAAAGTTATAGAAATATATAAGGATTCAAAGATCCTATCCTAACCCTTTTTTTAGAACAAAATCAACTATTTATATTGCATTCCAATGATTGGCCATGCTTACAAGTACATAATCGTTGCATTAATAATTAATATTGATCCAGAATTTAAAATTTACATCATCACACAATTAGCACCTGATCATTGTGGAGAAACATGGAAATCATGAGCCGGCCAAGTTTATATTTTCCCACTTCACATTAGCAATAATTAGAAACTCTGTTTATGCCTATTTTGTTTTTGGTGAATTGTTTATGCCTATTCTAATATTATTGGCTTTTTCTATTTAATTATATGTGGATCTCTACTCTTATTATATTAATTATTATTACATTTATACTATTCATCTTCCCCTTATAATTAGCTAAAAATTATTAATTTTTTGGCTATTGTATATATAATTTTTAACTTAAAGACAAATAAACTATTTTAAAGTCTGTCTAAAAATCACTAATGCCACTTCTTTCAAACGCAATTAAACATATATATATATATATGTATATACATATACATATATATATATGTGTATATATGATACTAATGTTGTTTTTATTCATGAAACCATTTTTTTATTATGGAAAGATATTATAAATCCACTAAAATTGTAATACTTCTCTTCCCATAATTATTTGAAATACTTTTTGTTTAAAATTTATAGTTAGTTGATTCGTTGGTGGCTATATATATGGAAAAAATTTGATGAAATCACCAATTTATTAAATTGAAATTAATTCAATTATAATTTCTTTAATCTTTACGGAAAAATTATGTACCCCTTAAAAAAGTAAATTGTGCAATTTATGAAACCAAAATTACTACTAAAAAGAAATTCAATAAGTCAAGCACCAAAATTAGAAGGTAAAATGTTCAAATAAGGGTTCAATGTTTGTGAAAATGATCAGTTTAGGGCTTATCCTTAAGAAAAACTCAAATCAGGGCCCAATGTTGCAAAATTGGCACAATTAAGGGCCTCCCATCAACATTAGGTCTCGATTAATTTGACCTTTTAATTAAGCCTATAAAATTGATGGCATGTCCTTAATTGAGCCAATTTTGTAACCTTGGGTCCTAATTTGAGCTTATTTGAACGAAATCCCTAAATTGAGTATTTTTGCAAATGTTAGCCCCTTAAATGAGGAATTAGAAAGCATAACCTTTTAGAATTGCCCGAAGCTTAAAAGCCTATACATGATGGAACTGAACCATATTCTATCTTATAATGCTTTGAAGTGGTACATTACACCTTGGAAGCTTAGGAAGTGTATTCTACGAAGCCTTAAAAAGGAGAGTTCTTTGTTGGAAAATCATCAAAATTTGGGAATGCAATGAAAAAGCTGACTCACTTGCAAAAGAGGGAGTGCAAAGACGGAGTAATTTGCTTAATATATTCCATAATGTCAGGTTTGGTTTGAGGCAGATTTAACTACTTTTATTAGGTGTCTTTTGTGTTTGTTAAGAATGGTTGCTGCAAGATAGTTATGCATAGACCTTATTCTGGTTTTGTTATTGTTGTCGTGATCTTTGCATCAATAAAATGCATCTTTTGCTTTGCCTTTCAGGGAAAAAAATATGGAATTGTCTATTATTATTAATTAGGTCTGTTCACTTTCATAAAAATGAAGAAAAACGACCATAGCCATTTTTTCCCATTGTTCTTCTCTGTTCTATGGCTCTTGATTTCTCTTCCCTGATAACCACTTAAATGTTGTGGAAGTTTCTTTGGAACAACATAATGGAACAAATGTTACAACAAGTGAGAATGGTTGTTGTAACATTTGATAAAATGGTTACAAAAATTACTTATAATAAATGTGGCTGAATTTATTAGTATATGTATAACTTTTTTGATGACTTACATAGTTCTTTCAGTAACTAGATTGTAAATTTGATTAATATCAATTATTGATGAATTTTTAACAAATAAATTAGGTGTCAATCTTTTTATTTTTGTGTTCAAGCACAAATTAGTCAAATTTAGTATTTTGAAAAGTAATAATAGTTATAAATGACAGAATATACAACTTCTATAATTAATTATTTTCAACCAAAATTTTGAGTACACGTGTAAAGCACGTAAAAAAACTAAGAAAATATTCAAAGCAATAAGAGAACATGTGCAAATAAAGTCAACAGTACAAAGACAAATACAAATAGAGTGAATTATGACTAAATATTCAATTTAAATCTCTTTTTTTTTTATTTCTACTCAATTTATATCTAAATATTTTAATCATAACATTTTGTCTAATCTATCCAAATCGAACATATAATTTTTAAATAGAAAGGAAAGCATCGTGTATTTTTATCTTACACACAATACCTTTACACATGAAACACTAGATGACATTTTTTTAGCCATTTATCAATTTTGCATATCTGAAATTTATTGGTAGAGTTTAGAAAAATGTACAAGCATGGGTTGAATGATTGACATGCATATATATCATTTATCAATTATTGTGCATCTCAATCTGGATTTATTAAAAAGCTAGTTATATTTAACCAAAGTACCAAGCCCCTAAAACAGTACTAATTTTTTTGCTTAATATTTGTACAAGCATGAAGCATGCTCTCTTATTAATTTGTTCTTTTTAAAAAAAGAAACCATTATAAGAAACAGCTGATTCCACACAAGAGAAACCTAATAATATATAGTACTATATATTAAATGGAAAAATGTTTCTTCTACGAATAAAAATTTTGAATCGTAAATTCAACTATTTTTTTTTCATTGAAACCCTAATTCTCTCTATGTTTTTCTCTCCGTCCGCCGCTGGCTTTCCTTCCTCCCGAGGACTCTCCGGTGAGGAAACTACCTTGTCCTTGTACAAGATAAACTCCTTGGATTCCGTAGGATTTCTTAAGGATTTTTTGGTTACAGTTGATTCTTCTTATCATATCTCTTTTTTTCAAATCAATTTTCCAGCCGTTGCTTGCTTCAGGATTGATTTTAAATTGTTGCAGCTAGATTGGTATTGGTGGAGTGTTTTCTTACTGGGATTCTTGAGCCCTATTCTTCTCTTCTTCTACTCTCTTCTTTTCTGTTTTTGTTGCTAAAAAATAATGGCTGCTGCTTTGTCCAACTTATCAAAGCTCTCAATCCAAGACGGAGAGGAGCCAATTGATACTAAATCAAATGAGAAAAAGGTAGTGATTGTGGAGGATGATTGGCTTGGTGAGACGGACGGGGATGCACCGAGCTATCATCTGCTTGGTAAGCTCTATTCGAAAAAGAGGGCAAATGTGGATGGTTTGCGTGTTGCTATGTTTAAGGCCTGGAAACCAGATTGTGATATGGTGGTGAAGGAGGCGGGAGACAATCTGTATACTTTCCAATTTGATGATGCAGTTGAACGTGACAGGATTCTGGTTCATCAACCATGGAGTTTTAACAGGAGCTTGCTGGTCCTTAGGGATTTTAATGGGCTGCAAGTACCCGAGGAAGTCAATTTTGATATTTGTCCCCTTTGGATGAGGGTGTTTCAACTCCCAATTATGATGATGACAGAAAAGGTGGGGAGGGCAATTGGAGCTGTTATGGGGGACGTTATTGAAGTTGGTCAGAGCTGTAGTTGGTATCTCCGAATTCGTTTTCGGATGAATGTTAATACCCCATTGCAGGAGGGAACCACAGTTACAACGCCATATGGTGATCTTGAGGTCAAGTTTCGGTTTGAAAAGCTATCGGCTTTTTGCCGTGTGTGTGGCATGATTATACACTTTGATCAAGAGTGCCCAACTGGAATTACACAACTTAAGACTCTGGGCTACATGATACGCAAATTTACAGATTATCTGCGAGCTGAGACCCCAGATGTTAAGCCTGTCCGTGCTCATGGTGGTTCAAGTAGCTGCCGATCTGGTGGTGCAGGTCTACAAGGCAGTGGCCGGCGGTTGCCTTCAACAACGGAATCGGTGACATTAGGGCTGATCATAAACCGACCGAACCGTTTAAACCGACCGAACCGATCAGTAAATGGTGCAATCGGGTCGGTGTAGGCGGTAAGTCGGTGTAAACGGTTCAAAAGCATCGGTTTTTCGGTATGTTGGGGTCGGTTGCGGTTCACAACTTACTGAACCGACACCGACCGAAAAACCGACATGTTTTTTTTTTTTTTTTTTAAAAGTTTAATATATATATATATTATAATGTTTATAGGTTTTTAAGTATTTTATAATTTATATATTTATTATATATATGAAAAATATATATATTATTAAATAAAAAAAACCCTCATAATATTTTTTTTCACTCTCTCTCTTTCCTCTCGACCATCTCTCTCTTTTCAACTGCTTTTCTCTTCTTCCTCTCTTCTTCAGCGGTCAGCCACACCCACCGTAGTTTCAGGCCGGCGACGAGCCTCTCGACAGACAGTCGGAGGTCGGGACTCGTCCTCCGGCCTTCAAGTTTCGTTTTTGGGGTTTAGATTTTAGGTATTTGTAAATCCCCCAATTCGAAATTTCAAAACCCTAACTCATTTTTTCTTCAAATTAATCAAATTTTTTGTCCAAAAGTGTGAAATCCTTTGCCCTTCCCTCTTCTAACGGATCGAAATCCTTCATTGGTGTCCAAGTTTGCAAATCCCAATCCCTAATGGAAAACCCATCCGAAAATGAAGGTAATTACTAATTTTCAAATTCCTTTAATAGTTTGGTTAATTGTTAGTTTAATTTGTAATTTCATTGCTGTTTTGTTTACTTACTTAGTCTAATGGTTAAATTGTTGTTATAGTTTATTGTTCTATTAATTTAGTTTGATAAAATTCTTGCTAGTTGCTACGGTAGCAGAATCTGAAATTCTGAATTGTATTCATCATTTTGTTAGATTCATCACAATCACACGACCACTTTGTTTAGTTTTTAATGGGCAAAAACAATGAAGATATTGTTTAGTTTTTAATCCAAGTCGGTTGAAAACCATAGATTTATATTACAC
>AWUE01016791.1:0-17117 GCA_001974825.2 Corchorus olitorius
AGGCAACATAGAATTCATGCAGAGATATTAAGAAATACCCTATTAATTTTCATATAAAAGCACAAAATCTCACCATGATATAAGTCAAGAGATAAATTAAATTCTACATTGGAGAAAAGAAAAGGATTACTCACTCATGAATTGAGTGAGCATCCAAAGAATAAGAAGAAAACTTATCTATGGATGGGAAGAAGAGGGGGGTGGCGGCTCCTAGGGCTTTCTCCTCCATATCTTCAACAATTCTTCAAAATAAAATCTCTAGATCTACATACATTAAAAACCTAGACCTAAGGTGGCTATTTATAGTGGAAATAACCCTAGAAAATCCAATTCTAAGTAGGAAAGGAGTCTAGGACGTTTTAGAGGCTAACTTAGACTCCGCGTTAGCTTAAAAGTCTTCCTAGAACCAAAATCCTAGTCAAAATAGGATCCTAAAAAATTCTGGATTCGTGCAGGGACTTCGACGTCGTTTTTGGGCTTGAAGATGGCAAAACTGGATCTTGGACTTCAAAGGAAAGTTGTAGATCTCAGAGTTAGCTTTCCAACGCCTACTCACGGGCCTAAAACAAAGCTTTGAACAGAAAGTTATGATTTTTCTACCGAGACTGTGTTGAATCCTAATCTTGTTAGGACTAGAAGCGGGAATATGCGGGAATTGGATATTTCCTTGGATATAGGAGGCACAAATTGGGTTTTTAATTTCAATTGTGGGCTTATATGGGCTGAGTATAATCCCATATAAAATATCCAAAATTCCAAAGCTTCCGGACTTCTTCATGGCTTGTCTTCAATCCTTCGCAATTAAAGCTCCATTCTTCAATTCTTGCTTCTTGAGATAATTCTTCAATGATCTTCAAGTCTTCAAATTATCTTCAATAAGTCTTCAAACACGAACATCGAATCTCCAAATCTATACTCAAAATTACTTTGCTCATATCTGTGTAAAAAGTCATCAAAATAGCTCCAAAAGTAGTGAAAATTAACAATTTTACTATCCTTTTCTGATTAAACAATTTTTGGATCTAGCTTAGGAATTAGCATAAATTTGGGTTAATTATGATTATCCCATGAATCCAAGATGACTAGACTTCATTTACAGATTAAAAATTCCCATTTTGCCTCAGATTTTCATATATTGACTAGTTGATGTACAAGTTCTGTTTGGTGAAATGGCCACACTTTTGAGCTTAGTGAGAGTGCAAAATCAATGTTTTCTTTATTCTGCCTTGTTTTCTTTAACAGCTGATATCAGAATTGATCCATCCAATGATAATGCTCTCAATGAATTAAATGTGGGTTTCCCATAAATTAACAACATCATTAAAAGGGTTTTTTTTTTTTTGCTTTTTATGTTCTGTTCTTGGAAAGTTAGTTTATATGCATGTATATAGCAGTCCTGCTTTAGAATTTAGCAATCATGTTTTAGCAGAATTGTAGAATTTAGCAATTCTGTATATAGCAGTCCTGTTTTATGCTTGTTAGTATTTCACTTTGATGTTGTTAATATATTTCTCAAACATAATTGTAGTCTGTTAAGAATCTTAGCATGATTTTTCTTGCCTGCTATGGTTGAAATGTCATTAATGAATCAATTTATTAGTTGATGTTTTGCACATAACTTGCTGTTTTTGTCTAATTTCATGGATTTTTTACTTTCTTGTGTTGTAGAGAGCCATCACTCAAGTTCCTCGGAGGAGATACTAGTACCTGCTACTCAGTTTGAGGAGCCAAGGCCACCCCGTCCTTCATCGGCAGATGTTTCTGATACAATCTTCAACAAGCGGAAACGGAAAGATGTGCAAGTGCCCCAGCCCCAAAAACAGCCGCAGCCTCCTGTGGAAAAAAGACCAAAATCATGGTCTAAGGTATGGCAGCACTTTACTAAATTTACTGTGCCCGAGACTAATGAAGTTAGAGCTAACTGTCATTATTATGAATCTACATATGCTGCTCATGGTAAAAATAATGGGACTACTCAGTTGAATACCCATTTAAAGAAGTGTAAATTGATGCCTAGTCAGTTGAGGGAAGGATTTACACAAACTTAGTTAGTTTTTAAAAGTGGGGAAGATGGGTCATCAGGGGTTGTTTCCACTTGGAAGTTTAACCAAGAGGAACTTAGAGCAGCAGTAGTGGACATGATTGTCATTGATGAGCTCCCATTTAGTTTTGTGGAGAAAAAGGGGTTTAATCAAGTGATGAGTCTTGCATGCCCTAGGTTTCAAATGCCTTCTAGACACACTATGACTAGGGATCTTGACAAGCTTTATGAGGATGAGAAGGTCAAGCTTAGAAAGCTTCTGGCCTCATCTAGTAGTAGGGTGTGTCTCACTACGGATACATGGAGTAGTGTGCAAAAAAAATTCCTACATGTGTGTGACAGCCCATTTTGTGGATGATGGGTGGGTTTTGAGGAAGAAAGTCATCCATTTTCATCCCATTACAAGTCACGCGGGTGAAGATATGGGAAAAGATCTAGAGAAGGTTTTGAGGGATTGGGGTTTAAATAGACTTTTGACCATCTCAGTTGATAATGCTACAAATAATGATGTTGCTATTTCTTACTTGAAGAAAAGACAAGAGCAATCTAGAACTTCAATTTTAGGTGGCAAATACCTACACGTGAGATGTGTTGCTCATATCATTAATTTGATTATGCATGATGGGTTAAAAGACATGAAGGGTCCGGTTGAAAGGATTAGGGAGGCAGTGAGGTTTATTAGAAACTCAAATGCAAGGCTTGGAAAGTTTAAGGAGTCGGCAAAGGATCTTGGAATTGATGTATCTTTAGGGTTATGTGCCGATGTCCCCACTAGGTAGAATTCCACCTACACCATGTTAGAGCATGCTCTAAGGTATGAGAAGGCCTTTGAAGCTTATGATATTGAAGAAAGCAAGTTTGGAGCTGCACTAGTACATGTTAAGGGGCCGCCAAGTCCTATTGATTGGGAAAAAACAAGAGAATTGAGTAAATTCTTGAAGTTCTTCCGGTTGACAGTGAAAGTTTCGGGTAAGTTAGTATTCATTCAAGTTCACTTCATTTCTCTTTTCTTTTACACAATAAGCTTGTTTTGTTAATGTGTTAATTGATTTCTCTTGTCTTTTTAGGTACATCTTATGTGACATCCAATGAATTTTTGCAAGACATTTGCTTGATCTATGGGAACTTGAATGATTTGATAAGTCATCCCAATAAAGATCTCAGGGGCATGGCAAGCAAAATGAAAGAGAAGTTTGAGAAGTACTGGGGTTCACTTGAGAAGATTAATATGCTTCTAGTCATTTCGGCTATTATGGACCCGAGGAAGAAAATTGATTTTGTTGAATTTTGCTTCAAAAGGATGTACAAGGGTGAAGTTGAATAAGTGAATGCCATGATGCAGAAAACACGTGAAGCTTTAGTTGAGGTTTTTGATGCCTATAGGGAGTTTGTGCAGCCGGGTTTTAGGGACAAAAACCCGCTTGTTAATCAAGGTGGTCTTGCCTCAAATATTGCTGCTAATGAAGATGATGGAGATGATGTGATGAATGAGTTTATGGTGTATACCATGGAGACTAACAAAGAAGAGAATCAAACCGAGTTGGACAAGTATTTACAAGAGGCCCCTGAAATTGTCAACAAAAGGGATGAGTTTGATCTATTGGGTTGGTGGAGAATCAATAAGCATAGATACGCTGTCCTCTCTTCTCTTGCTAGGGATGTGTTCACCATTCCCGTCTCCACAGTTGCATAGGAATCTACCTTCAGCACAGGTGGTAGGGTTCTAGATGTTTTTAGGAGTAGCATGAACCCTGCACTTGTACAAGCCGTGATCTGCACTGAAGATTGGCTTCGTGGTAGTCCAACATTTGACCCTAACGTGGAAGTTAATGACCAATTTAAGTCTGATGAAATTGCCTTTGGTAAGACTTATATTTTAATTCCTAAATCCTAATACACTAGTAGTTCTAAGTTGTTTAAATGCTTTTCGCCATTCTTTATATACTTTAGAGTTTATACTGACTTTTTTGTTGTTTACTTATTTGCTTAGAATCAAGACAAAGGTCATTGGATCCAATCTTAGATGCTTGAGCATTCACCTCATTCATGCTAGAAGAAACCCTCGGGTAAAAGTCTACTACATGTATTTATTTAGGCTTGCTGAATTTATATTATTGGAACTAAGTTTTATTGAATTTAACCTTGGTCTTGGATGTTCTAGGGCTGACCAGCTGCTGCCTGCTATTGCTGATTTTGTCTTGCTGTTGCTCATATGGAATGGAACATTAATGTCTGATGAGTTTGGATGGAATCTTGTTGTTTTTCTGTTTTTTCCTTGCCTTGATTTGGGAAACAAACACTTTTTGGTATATATTAGAATTAGGTTAACATTTTGCTAATTGCTAGTAGTACTACTGTCTAGTGTCTACTACAGTACTACTAGGTAGGTAGTTTAGCTTCTGTCTGCTTAAATTTTTGAATATTGCAGGCTTGTGTTTAACAACACAATGTGTTAATATTTTGTGGTTTTGTGCAGCACTAACATAGAAGTTAGAACTTAGAACTTAGAAAGCCAAAAATCATTGTCTGAATCAATTGTATAGGCTTTGCTGCTTCTTTTGTATATCACTTAGATTTACAAGTTGTAATCTGTAAATTTGAGACATGAAAGCTACTTGAAAGGAAAGATTAAATTTCTGCATTTTTTCCCCTGTTTATACCGTTTGCACCGACCGAATATACCGACACCGTCGGTAGTCGGTTAAGTCGGTTTCTAGCATACTCGGGTCGATGGTCGGTGTCCAAAAAATGCCGTCGGTTTAGTCGATTTTCGGGGACTACACCGACCGACCCCACCGACACCGACCGTTGAGCAGCCCTAGGTGACATCAAGACCAAGGGCTTTCAAGAATCATGTCGACAGTTTGGTCCTACGTGGAAGGATGGCAGCTAGGGCAATTGCAGGTGATGATGTGTCTTGCCAGATCATCTCTAAAAACGAGGGGAAGTTGGTTGCAAGAAATCATGAACTTCTCGAGGATGGAAAGGTCAGTTCAAAGAAGCGAAACGTGGGGAATGTGGGAGATTCTTCTGCTATTGCTGACCATGGATTACGGGGCAAGGAAAAAACAGTTTTATGTCATGGGCCTATTTGTGGTCCTGAGTGTTGTGCCCAAGCTGATGGGCTTAATCTGAATTTTTTGGAGGGGTCGGGTGAGTCCATTACTCCACCT
Organism: Corchorus olitorius; assembly: GCA_001974825.2. Lineage (NCBI taxonomy): Eukaryota > Viridiplantae > Streptophyta > Magnoliopsida > Malvales > Malvaceae > Corchorus > Corchorus olitorius. Next base: position 5,215 of record AWUE01016791.1, read on the forward strand.
TCAAGGGCTTCTAAACTCAAGCAGATTGTGGGACAACAGGGTTCTCCAAATTCAGGACACACAATACCAGGTGTCGGGCATGCTTCTTCAAATCCACATCCTATTGGGTCAGGTATGTATAATTTGGTCCAACCTCAAAATATTCCTATCTCACAACCGCTGCTAGCTCCAGTGCAGAACAAGGCTGATTCGTTTATTTCTGTGAATGAGTCTTACTCTCCTGCTGCCCCATTTGTATTTGGTGCTACATCAAGCATTGCTGGAAGGAAAACACGAAAATGGAAGAAGTCAGCAAAGGTATCTCAATGTTATTCGTTTGATGTTCTTGGGCCTGAGACTAATTTTCGTGTGGGATAGAAGCGGACTTCGAAAGGTACCAATTACAGTTTCCATGAAGCAGGTGCAGCTAAGCGTAATTGTGATTCAGGTTTAGCAATCAATGAGCTAGATGAGGATATTTTTGGAGCTGCGATTTATGGTGCTAAGGAGGGAGATGTTCCGAATGAGGCTACTGGTGGAAGGCAAGTCTCTGATCAGGATGCTGGTCATGTTGAAAAATCGGCGGAGATGGGCGGTGGACACCATCTCTGCCAGCAGCCATGAGGATTTTAGGTTGGAACTGCCGAGGATTAGGAGGACCTCGGACAGTTCATATTTTAGGGGAATTAATAAAATGTAATAAACCTTCTATATTGTTTTTGTCAGAAACAAAATGTAATTGTAGTGAAATGAAAAGAATTCGGTGTCGTTTGGGGTATGATTATTGTTTTACTGTTCCTTGTGTGGTTCGTGCTGGGGGCTTAGCAATGCTTTGGCTAAGTTCTGTATCTGTTTCGATTTTATCTTATTCGCTTTTACATATTGATGCGAAAATTGGTGATGAGAATAGATGGCACCTGACAGGTTTTTATGGTAGGCCTGAGGTTAATAGAAGACATGAATCATGGTCTTTATTGAGGAGACTAGCTTCTAGTTCTCAATTACCATGGTTATGTACAGGGGATTTCAATGAGTTACTTTCCAATGATGAGAAGATAGGAGGGGCTTTGAGGCCTCAACGACAAATGGATAAATTTAGAGAAGTAGTTGAGGAGTGTGGTTTTCAGGAGCTTCCTATTAAGGGACCGAAGATGACTTGGTCTCGACGAATGGGGGCGGAGATGATCTTTGAGAAGCTTGATAGGAATTTTGTTACATCAACTTGGCTGACTCGTTTTCAATTTTCCTTTGTACATCATTTAATCACATCAGCATCTGATCATTTGCCACTCTTAATTAATGTTTTAGCTAATCCGGATCCAGATATACGGGGTTGTAAATGTTTCCGATTTGAGGATATGTGGCTTTTACATTCTGATATTGAAACTGTGGTGAAGGAAGGATGGAGTCGGGCTCCAATGGGTGATGTCAAGCACTGTATTAAGAATTGTGGAGAGGCTTTACAGTATTGGAATCAACATGTGTTTGGGCATGTAAGAAGCAGTATTCGAAGAAAGAAGAAGGAGCTAGATTCGTTGTATATGGAAATCCAAAATGGTGGTGAAGCACGATTCCTATACGATTGTTTAGAGGACTTGAATGCTTTATATGATAAAGAAGAAATTATGTGGAGACAACGGTCTCGAAATATTTGGTTGAGGGAAGGAGATAGGAACTCTCGGTTTTTCCACCAAATGGCTTCTCGTCGAAAACGTAAGAATGCCATTTCAGCAATTAAAGATGAACATGGCAATTGGCATAATGATAGTGCAGAAGTGGAGAAGTTGATTGTTGTTTATTATCGAAGCATTTTTTCCACTTCTAATCCATCAAGCTCGGATATTGACCAGGTACTTGCTTTGGTTGATATGCGAATCACGACATCTATGACTGCTATGTTGGACAGAGAGTTTACTAAGGATGAGATTCGGGCAGCAGTTTTCGATATGTCACCTCATAAAGCATCAGGCCCTGACGGCATGACACCTCTTTTTTATCAGCAGTTCTGGAGCACAGTTGGCAACAAGGTATGTGAGATGGCATTAGCATTTCTTAATCATGGGGAGCCATTGCTTGATATTAATGAAACAACTATTGTGCTTATACCTAAGATTGAGAATCCGACTACTGTTAAAGACTATAGGCCCATTAGTCTTTGTAATGTAGTTTTCAAAATCATATCCAAAGCTCTTACGAATCGGTTGAAAGAAGTCTTACCAGACATAATTGGTCAAAACCAAAACGCTTTTGTCCTGCATAGAATGATCTCCGATTGCTTTCGAAACTGTTCATTACATGAAGAACAAGCGCAATGGATGTGATAGAAATATGACATTGAAGTTAGATCTGAGCAAAGCGTATGATGGGGTAGAATGGATTTTTTTGGAAGGCATTATGCGCTGAATGGGCTTTTCAGAGAAATGGATTAACCTATCCATGTCCTGTGTACGCACTGTATCGTATTCCATGTTAATTAATGGTTCCCTATCGGAGAAAATTAGGCCAACAAGGGGAATAAGGCAAGGTGATCCCCTTTCTCCTTATCTATTTCTGCTTTGTATGGAAGGTTTTTCATGTTTATTGAGGCATGCGGAACAAATTGGTTGTATTCGAGGGGTTGCTGTTGCCAGGAATGCTCCTAGAATTTCCCATTTGTTTTTTGCTGATGATAGTCTCCTTTTTTTGCGTGCTTCATTAGCTGAGTGTGATGCTATTAAGAACGTTCTGCATATATTTGAGTTGGAATCGGGTCAACAAATCAATATAGATAAATTTGCAGTTATGTTTAGTAGTAATACTCCTGGTGATCTTCGTGAAATGATTATGGATCAGTTGGGAGTGCAGAGGATTCTAGCTAGAGACAAGTATCTGGGGATGCCAATTATGATAGGAAGATCGAAACGAGCAGAGTTGGAGAATATAAAGGATAGATTATGGAAGCGAGTACAAGGATGGTAAGGGAAATTACTTTCTATCTCAGGGAAAGCTGTCTTGATCCAATCGATAGCACAAGCAATACCAACGTATTTGATGAGTTGCTTTCGGTTCCCAAAGACTTTCTTACATGAACTGAATATGATCATAGCAAAATTTTGGTGGGGAAGTACAGATGAAAAAAGGAAAATACATTGGAAGGCTTGGGATGGGTTGTGTGTCTCCAAGTTGGAGGGGGGTTGGGATTTCGGGATTTTGAGGCATTCAATTTAGCACTACTTGCTAAGCAGTGCTGGAGATTGGTTCAAGATGAAAATTCTCTTTGTTATCGGGTCTTTCGAGCTAAATATTTTAGGACTATTCCCTTTATGCAGGCGAGACTGGTAATAATCCCTCTTTTGTCTGGAGGAGCCTGTTAGCAGGACGGGAGGTCCTTCAACATGGTTGTCATTGGAGAGTGGGAGATGGTACATCTATTGACATTTGGAGGGACAAGTGGATTAATAAATCCCCTTGTTTTCGCCCTCAGCCGAGGCCAGGGATAGTTTGTGTTCCAACTACGGTGAGTACCTTACGGGATCATAATGGACATTGGGATGCAGAATTATTAGATGAGTTGTTTGAGCCAGATGATGTCTATCGGATTCTATGTATCCCACTTGGGTTTTTTCCTACAAGAGATATTATGATCTGGAGCGGCTCGATCAATGGGGAGTATACGGTTAAGAGTGGTTATTTTGCAGCAAGACATCTTTTGGGGAAGGAAGTTCCACAACAAACAAATAGATCTCAAAAGTGGGGGCTAATTTGGAGAGCTTTGGTTCTACCAAAGACAAAATATTTTCTTTGAAGATTATTGCATAATATTTTGCCAGGGAAAAGCTTACTGCAGCAAAGAAGGGTGCCCATCGATGGCTCTTGTGAAGTTTGTGGCGGATCCGAAACCAATTTGTATCATGTCTTTTTTGATTGTCCATTTAGTGAAAAAGTATGGGAATTGGCTTGTCCATGGCTTCAAGGTTACTTGGATGATTGGCCTGTCAGTGCCGATTTTTGGGAGTGCTTATTAGTGAAAGCTGCACAATTAGGTGTATTAGAATTAGTTTGTGTTTTGCTTTGGTCCATTTGTTATAACAGAAATAAAGCTCTTCATGAAGGAGTTTGTATGTTGCCCTCGAATCTGTGTACATGGGCAGTTAGGCTTGTGGATGAGTTTGAGTCTTCTCATCAGCGAAGGCAATCTAGAGCCCGAAATTGTCCAGTTCCGGGCTGGTCGCCACCATCGAGTGGAAGAATCAAAATTAATGTTGATGCAGCTTTCTCTAGGGACAAGCATGAAGCTGGATTAGGAGCTGCGTTTAGGGATTCTTCAGGGACAGTCTTGGTATCGGTAGTGGCTCGTATAAATAGAGTGCTTGATCCTTTGTTTGCGGAAGTGTATGCTATTAGGTTTGGTTTGATCATGGCATTGCAGCATGGCTTCAGCTGCTGCGAGGTGGAAAGCGATTCAATGATTGCTGTTTTGGAGCTATCACGTACAGGACAGACTTTCTGGGAGGGTGGAGTGCTAATTCATCAGATTAGGAATCTTGCTTCCAATTTTAGTTTTTGCTCTTTTTCTCATGTAAATATATTATGTAATAATTTGGCTCATGATTTGGCACATATGAATTGTTCTGTTGGTGCAAATTATGCCTGGTGTGGTCTACCTCCACACGTTTGTAATCTCGATTATTGAAGGAATGGAATTGAGATGATCAATTTACTCAAAAAAATATAAACTTATATTTTTTTCAGTCTTAGAATAACTTGATTGATACATTAATCTTAAAAATCGAAAAAAAAAAGACTTCAACATATCAAATACAATCATTGTTATGAAAGAAAATCAATGATAATGTTTATAAGGGGTTAAGTACCGACCTTTAATTATTAAGCTACTACTACTCAATAAACATGCTATTAATACAAATAAAATTTTTTTATTTATATTGCTCTGTTAAAATTCTAACTTATAGATTATAGATTTACTTACTTTAACAATATAAAATTTGAGTTATTATCAAGTCCACCGTCTGCGGAGTTTAGTATACTGCATGTGCGAGGTTTAAGGGTTGACATGTTCTCCTTAGGGAATAGATATTAATATTATGAGGAGGGATAAACTTACACCCGGTGTAAAACAAGTAACAAGTTGTTTTACACCTTTTTCTAACTTAATCTAGCTAGGATTAATATTTTTAAAAATCAACTGTTGGGTTTAATACTCTTATTGAATGGGTCATGGACGTAAAATTTCAAGTCGATCCGGTATCTTTAATATATCGATCGGGACTCCAAAATGTTTAAGTATTTTCAATATATATTTAATGGTGGAAAATATTATGCATCAAACATATAGTTAAATACTTCAATTAATTTGAAATTTGACATACATGATCTATGTGATAAGAATTTAAGATCTAACGGTCGTATTGAATAAATTAAATTCTACAAAAAGATATAATATAGAGCAAAAAAAAGGGTGTAACTTACACCGGGTGTAAGTTGATCCCTCCTCATAAATATTTAATTAATTATGAAATGGATTACATGTCTATATTTTAAAATTAATTTCAACAAAATTTTCAAGCCCACTTGTGAAACACGTGGCAAATCACTAGTTGTATTAAATATAGGTTTGTAAAGGTTAATGTCATCTTTACTTCTTTAGTTTCAATATTGTCACCTACGATTGCTTCAATATTCACATGATTAATAAAATTAACATCTCAATATATTGAAAATTATACAATGACCAGTAGAGTTTAACAGACTAAGAAATATGTTTAAGGGTTGACATGTTTCCTTTATGGAATATATTTGAATTTTAAATAAAAAATTAATTAAAAAATGGGATATGTGTAAGAAATAGTAGATTCATTTAATCAAAGAGTTCGGATTACAAACACCGGGATAAAACCCCGTACCACACATAGTGACCAAACCATTATATGGAAAGTTTTTGCATCCAAAACTATATTTTTGGCAAGAAATATAACCCCTACTTCCCATTAGATGTAAAAACCCAAACTGCATCCAAGAAGCAGCAAAGAAACGATAAGAAATAAAAACAATAAGAAATTCAGATTCCTTAGAGTTAAAATTTAAGGTAAAATTCAAAAGTTGTGAACTTTAGGAAAGAAAACCAAGTGTAAATTAATGTATAATTTTCCCAAAATAATGAAAAATAAGAATCCAGTAAGATATTAACTTATTTACTTTCAAAAATTTTATTCCTTTTGCATATTATAGTTATACCATGAATATATGATTTGGTTTAAGTTGTTATAAAGAAGAAAAACATGTTCCAATATATGTATAAATTGCAACCATATAAGTCACAAAATTAATGCTTCCAAATTTTCATAATCCTTCACAAATCTAGAAGGGATTCTGAAATGAGATTATGAATTAAGTGATCATCCTATTAAGTTTTCTCTAAAAACTCAAAATGCAAATTAGGAACTTTTATTTCGAAATTTATGTTTTGATGAAATTGAAAAATCAACACAATCTCATTCTTTAGACATAATATAAGTGAGTGATCACATAGTATAAGCTACTATAGTATATAATGTATGTTCACAAAATCCAAATGCTTATCACTTTTCACACTTAAAATACATTAGTAAATCACACTAAATGAAAAGAAAATTAAAATGCATAATACATGACATTAGATCTCATGATGTTTTAGTTTGTATGTATGAAATAAAAAATTCTTAAACAAGTTAATATTTAGATTTACCATTTAGATTTATTAATTTTTAAAAATTAAATTGCTAATCTATACTATATATAAAAGTACAAGTTCTTGTAAAACTTTTGAATCACCCATTATACCCTTATTTTTTGAATATATTTCTTAAATGCCATTGTTTAAACTTTTACAATTTTAGTCAATTAAAAAATTTATTTTTGTTATGAAATAACTAAAAAACAATAAGAACAAAGTAAGAACAGATGGAGAGAAAGAGAGAATTCTTATTACTCAGAGAATTGAGAATGTAGAATGAGATGTTTACAAATGAACTGAGGTAGCCTATTTATAGCTGAACCTCATAGTTGGAGATAACTCATAGATACAAGATAAATTAACATAATTAAATAATATCACTAATTGTCTCCTGGATAAATGTTGCTGATAATCTTCTCTTTTATCTCTGATAATTCTCTCCATTTATCACTTGATAATATCTAGTCAGATAAATGATGTGAAAGTCCATTTATCCATAACACTCCCCCTTGGACTGAACATCATTGTGATGGCCATCTTAGAGGTATTATGGTTGCCTCGTTAAAAACCTTGAGCCGGAAAAACCCAGTGGGACAAAACCGGACTGAAGGGAAAAAGAGTACAACCTAGTCCCTCTAATGTTGTCTTCAGGACAACACTAATTTAATGTGCTTTTGCTGCCTCATTAAAAACCTTAAGTCGGTAAAAACCCAGTGGGATAAAAACCAAACGTAAGGGAAAAAAAGTACAACGCACTCTAATCGCTCCCCCCCTGAATTAACTCAAACCGGTACTTCTGGGGCATCTAATCAATTCCACTTCTAGGAAATCAATCTTGCATCTTGTTAACTCGCCGCATACCAATGCCATAAACAAGTTTCTCAAATGTTGATGTCGGCAAAGATTTAGTAAATAAATCTGCAAGATTATCAGTGGAGCGAATCTTTTTGACATCTACTTGTCGACTTTCTTGGAGTTCATAAGTATAAAATTTTGGCGAAATGTGCTTGGTCTAATCACCCTTAAAATATTCTCCCCTGACTTGTGCAATACAAGCAACATTATAATGGGAGAATCTATAACCGATTTCAATCCACAAGTCTTTTAGACATGTGCTATAACAAATTTTAACCAAACACACTTTCTTCCGGCCTCATAGAGCGAGGTAATCCGAGAGTGGTTGGAAGATATAACTACTACCTTTTACTTAGTAGATAGCCAAGAATGGTAGTATCATTATAGCAAATCAGGTAACCGGTTTGAGAGCGAGCTTTATGCGAATCAGACTGATACTCCGCATTAGCAAATCCTACTAAACCAAAGTTAGTAGTTTTTTTAGAATAGAATAACCCCAAATCAATGGTTCCTCGGAGATAGCGGAAGATATGTTTAATCCCATTCCAATGTCTCCGTGTTGGCTCAGAACTAAAACGTGCCAACAAATTCACCGCAAAAGCGATATCAGGTCTCGTGCACTGTGCCAAATACATAAGCCCCCAATAGCATTGAGGTATGGTGCTTCAGGACCAAGTATATCCTCATCATGTTGTTTAGGACGAAACGGGTCCTTTTGGGGATCAAGAGACCTTACAACCATAAGGGTGCTCAAAGGATGAGCCTTGTCCATGTTAAAGCGTTTAAGCAACTTTTCAGTGTACGCTGACTGATGGACAAGTATACCATGTTCTTTGTGCTCAAGCTCTAGACCAAGACATAATTTGGTTTTACCCAAATCCTTAACCTCAAAACTCCTTTTTCAAGTATTCAGCAGCCTTTGATAACTCTTCAGGATTTCCAATTATGTTCATATCGTCGACATAAACTGCTATTATAGCGAATCCGGTTTCAGATTTCTTGATGAACACGCATGGGCAGATGGGATCATTCATGTACCCTTCCTTAGTTAGGTACTCGCTTAAGCGTTGATACCACATGTGACCAGATTGCTTTAACCCATATAAAGATCTTTGCAACTTTATTGAGAATAAGTTGCGGGGAGTGTATGCTTCAGTCATTTTGAATCCCTCGGGAATTTTCATATAAATATCAGAATCTAATGAACCGTATAGATATGCCGTCACAACGTCCATACGACACATTTCCAAGTTTTCTTGGACTACCCAACTTATAAGGAAACGAAAAGTAATTGTATCCATCACAGGTGAATACGTTTCATCATAATCTATCCCAGGTTTCTGAGAGAATCCTTGGGCTATGAGTCGGGCTTTATATCTCACGACTTCATTTTTCTCATTTCGTTTCCGGACAAAAACCCATTTGAATCCAACGGGCTTTGCATTGTCAGGGGTTTTAGTAATGGGTCCAAAAACTTTATGTTTGGCAAGGGAAGTCAATTCAGCCTGGATTGCTTCCTCCCATTTAGGCCAATCTTGCCTTTGACGACATTCGGTAATTGACCGAGGTTTATAATCATCATTCATAATTTCATGAGCAACTGAGAGAGCAAATGCTTCATTGATGATTATTATATTCCGATCCCATATTTCATTACAATAGTTCATGGGAATTTCAGGGGCAATATGCTCTCTTTCAACAGGATTTTGAGCCACTTCATGGGCAATTTCTTTTCCTCCAGAAAGATCAATAAGCTCATCTGGAGCAGATTCAGGATTTCTCCCCCTTCTTTTTCGAGGAACAGTGTCCTTTGATCCCATTGGTCTACCACGCTTCAAGCGTGGGCCACTTTGATCCATTTCGGGTTCTACATGAACATCTATCCTAGCTGGAATGTTTGCAGCTGGAATATGAGACTTTGTAACTCTAGCAGTCTCATTAAATGCATCAGGCATTTTGTTTGCAATTTCTTGTAAATGGATCAAGCGTCGCACCTTATTTTCACATTCAGGTGTTCTTGGGTCTAGATGAGACAAATTTTTCTCGTTCCATGAGAAAATTTCAACCTTTTTGTGCTTTCCATCTGTGGAAGCCTTTGGTGTCCCAAGTGATGGAACACAGTCTCAGCAAAGTGACAATCCGCAAATCTAGCGGTAAAAACATTACTCGTCAACGGTTCAAGGAACCTAATTGTAAACGGTGAATCAAACCCAACGTAAATGCCTAAACGGTGTTGGGGACCCATTTTAGTCCTTTGCGGTGGTGCTATAGGCACCTGCACCGCGTAACCAAAGGTGCGAAGATGTGAAATATCTGGCTCATGGCCCAAGACTAATTGAAGGGGGGAATATTGATGAGAAGTAGTGGGGCGCAATCTAATCAATGCCGCAACATGCAAAATAGCATGATCCCATGCTGAGGAAGGGAGCTTTGTTCTCATCAACAAAGTCCTAGCAATTATTTGGATGCGTTTTATCAAGGATTCCGCTAATCCATTTTGTGTATGAACATGGATTACAGGGTGTTCAACTTCGATTCCAAGAGAAGCACAATATTCATCGAAGCTTTTTGATGTGAACTCGCCCGCATTATCCATCCTTATGCTCTTGATTTGATAATCAGGGAAATGTGCCATAAGCTTAATGATCTACGCAAGTAAACGTGCAAATGAGACGTTGCGCGTAGGTAATAGGCAAACATGGGACCATCTACAGGATGCATCCACTAATACCATAAAATATCGAAATGGTCAAGTTGCAGGCTGTATTGGCCCACAAATATCTCCTTGAATTCTCTGCAAGAATGATGAGGATTTAAAATCAACCTTTGTAATAGAAGGTTTAATAACGAGCTTTCCTTGTGAACAAGATTCACAAATATAATCCTTGGACAACGAGACTTTTGAGTCCTTTAAAGGATGCCCTCTAGTATTCTTGATGATCCTACGCATCATCGTAGCACCTGGATGACCAAGGCGATCATGCCAAAGTCCGAACACATCAGGGTTCACTAATTTCCAGGGTATTGTTGCATATGATTCCATAGCTCGTATACTGAATAAGTACAATCCCATTTTAGAAGCTTCCAGCTTCTCATGGATGGTCTTTTTGGCCCATCTTATGAGATATAATGCAAAGATAATCTTTATTCAGTTCAGTAGCTGTTTCAAGATGGTACCCATTACGACGTACATCTTTATAGCTAAGTAGATTTCTTCTTGATCTACCACTTAATAATGCATCTTCAAGATGCAAAACAGTGCCATTTGGCAAAATAATTGTGGCTCCCGTAGCCATCTATAATATTAGCAGGACCAGATATGGTATTGACATTTGCCTTGCACAATGTCACGCTTGAGAAAAAGTCTTTGCTATGTAAAATAGTATGTGTTGTAGCACTATCAAGCAAACATACATGTTCCTTTTTCTCAATAATTCTCATTTGCACTTATGTTTGACAACTTCAGGTGTCAAATGGCAAAAGGAAATAAATTAGTAATATGATCAAAATTTACTCAATAAGTAGAGAATAAAATTCATAACTTTATTGATAATCATATTCAAATCTTTCTTAGGAAGATAGTCACCTAAGGGTGAATACATATAAAAGCATACAGGAAATATAAAATTTCTAAGTCTGGGCTGTTTTCCACTATTCTGGTGACTTGTCATGATCCCCAAGGAAATCAGAGACTTCATAACTTTTTGCTTTGAAGACATTAGCAGACTTTTCACTGGTCAAAGTAGCATTGACTTCAATATCAGTCAAAGTTTTGGCATTCTCAACGGCATGGGTCTCAAGATGTTTTCCTTGACACAATGTCAAAAAGAGCCGAGTTATACTCGGAGACATACTTGAAGTCTTGCAACCTTAGATTCTACCAATCATATTGAGCTCGAGGGAGGATAACAGTCTTTGTATGATCATACCTATCTCTCAACCTCGTCCACAAGGTGGAAGGATCACGAACAGATAAATATTGAGTCTACAAACTATCACTGAGATGCCGACGAATGAATATTAAGGCATTCTCCTTTTCTTTGTCATCAGCTTTTCCATTTTCAATAATAGTCTCAGCCAGACCTTGTCCTTGAAGGTGCAATTCGATGTCGAGGCACCAGGACATGTAGTTACTTCCAGTAACATCCAAGATTTGGAATTTGGGCTTCTCAATATTTGCCATATTCCTATATGAAATAATTCAGAAATTAGTATTAGAGGTTGTACTAAAATCACACCAAGTAAATTCCCAGGAAAGATGGAGGAGTCACAAACGGTCTCACTTAAAATCCAACTCCTTAAACAGAATTTACCTAGACATGTAATTAAAGCACAATGACAACTACAGGTGTCAAAA
>AWUE01016792.1:0-44241 GCA_001974825.2 Corchorus olitorius
CCTGGGATCATTGATCTTTTCATGGGTTTGTGCCTCTTCAGGGGCAATATGCTCTCTTTAAACAGGATTTTGAGCCACTTCATGGGCAATTTCTTTTCCTCGAGAAAGATCAATAAGCTCATATGGAGCTGATTCAAGATTTCTCCCCCTTCTTTTTCGAGGAACAGTGTCCTTTGATCCCATTGGTCTACCACGCTTGAGGCGTGGGCCACTTTGATCCATTTCAGGTTCTATAGGAACATCTATCCTAGCTGGAACATTTGCAGCTGGAATATGAGACTTTGTAACTCTAGCAGTCTCATTAAATGCATCAGGCATTTTGTTTGCAATTTCTTGTAAATGGATCAAGCGTCGCACCTTATTTTCACATTCAGGTGTTCTTGGGTCTAGATGAGACAAATTTTTCTCGTTCCATGAGAAAATTTTCAACCTTTTTGTGCTTTCCATCTGTGGAAGCCTTTGGTGTCCCAAGTGATGGGAACACAGTCTCATCAAAGTGACAATCCGCAAATCTAGCGGTAAAAACATCACACGTCAACGGTTCAAGGAACCTAATTATAGACGGTGAATCAAACCCAACGTAAATGCCTAAACGGCGTTGGGGACCCATTTTAGTCCTTTGCGGTGGTGCTACAGGCACCTGCACCGCGCAACCAAAGGTGCGAAGATGTGAAATATCTGGCTCATGGCCCAAGACTAATTGAAGGGGGGAATATTGATGAGAAGTAGTGGGGCGCAATCTAATTGAGTGCCGCAGCATGCAAAACAGCATGACCCCATGCTGAGGAAGGGAGCTTTGTTCTCATCAACAAAGTCCTAGCAATTATTTGGATGCGTTTTATCAAGGATTCCGCTTTTCCATTTTCAATAATAGTCTCAGCCAGACCTTGTCCTTGAAAGTGCAATTCGATGTCGAGGCACCAGGACATGTAGTTACTTCCAGTAACATCCAAGATTTGGAATTTGGGCTTCTCAATATTTGCCATATTCCTATATGAAATATTTCAGAAATTAGTATTAGAGGTTGTACTAAAATCACACCAAGTAAATTCCCAGGAAAGATGGAGGAGTCACAAACGGTCTCACTTAAAATCCAACTCCTTAAACAGAATTTACCTAGACATGTAATTAAAGCACAATGACAACTACAGGTGTCAAAAATACTATGTGACAACTTCTGGTGTCAACAATAATGGCAATTTAAAATAATTCCAATCTTAGGATGACAACTTCTGGTGTCAATAATTTCCTCAGCATGACAACTTCTGGTGTCAAGATAATAATTTTATGACAACTTCTGGTTTTAATAATTTTCATGACAACTCCTGGTGTCAAGATAATAATTTGATATGACAACTTCTGGTGTCAATAATTTTCATGACAACTTCTGGTGTCAAGATAATAATATAATATGACAACTTCTGGTGTCAATAACTTCTATGACAACTTCTGGTGTTAATTAAATTTAAAAATAAAAATAAAGGAGTAGAAGTAGAAGATAATTTAAACAAAATAAAAATTGAAATTTAAAAAAATAAAAGATCAAACCTGAACGGAAGATCAAAACAACTAGAGCTCTCGTGTTGATAACGTGTTATAAAATAACTAAAGAACAATAAGAACAAAGTAAGAACAGATGGAGAGAAAGAGAGAATTCTTATTACTCAGAGAATTGAAAATGTAGAATGAGATGTTTACAAATGAACTAAGGTAGCCTATTTATAGCTGAACCTCATAGTTGGAGATAACTCATAGGTACAAGATAAATCAACATAATTAAATAATATCACTAATTATCTCCTGGACAAATGTTGCTGATAATCTTCTCTTTTATCTCTGATAATTCTCTCCATTTATCACTTGATAATATCTAGCCAGATAAATGATGTGAAAGTCCATTTATCCATAACAATTTTTATTTAATTAAATCTAATATCCTTATAATTATTTTATTTTTACCATTTTAATTTTATAGTTTTACTCAACTAAAAACTCTATTTTTATTTAACTAAATCTAATATCCTTATACCAATTTTATTTTTACCAAATCACTAATTTAATTAAAAAGTTTAGATATATTAGAATTTTTAAAATATATTTCTTAAATGACATTATTTAAATTTTACAGTTTTTTGTTAGAAATAACTTTTATAGTTATTCTACTAAAATCTCTATTTTTATTTAATTAAATTCAATATTTTTATAAATATTTTACTTTTACCATTTTAATTTTAAGAAATTGGAGACTTTTTGGTAGTCTTGGACCCATTTCAATTTTATAATATAAACTAATAAAAGTATTATTATCAAGTTTAAAAGTTAAAATAAGTTGTCTAATCATTAATTATTCATAGTTTTTAAAACTAATTAAGTTAAAAATTTATTTAAAATTTAATTATTATGATTGACATTTTCCTATATTTGGAGTGTATATTGGTAGTTTAATGTATTGGAGTGTATGATAAGAATTTAAAGTTTTTAAAAATAAAAAGAAGAGTAACATTCAATTAGTTCCTTTGATTTATAAGGTTAGAGGAGTCAATCGAGCGGGTTGGACGGGTTTCGGGATCAGGTCATCTAGGTTTAGGTCAAATGAGTCTAGTAATTTTCTTGGGTCATTCAGGTTTCAACTCATCTGGGTTTAGGTAATTTAGGTCTCAGGTCTGTTGGGTTTAGGTTCAGGCGGGCTCGGGTTTTGGCCTCAGGTCACTCGGAATTTGGATTTTCGGGTCTAAGATTTGGATCAATTGGGTCAGCCTTGAATTTTTTTAATGCTTAATTCTTAAATTTATTTAATATCTTTATTATTCGATTTATTTTACAATCGACTACCGATGAAATTTAGTAAACTGCATATTGATATGTGTCTCTTTATATATTATTATGTGCAATGCAACGCAAGTGGAAGTAAAAACTAGTATTTATATTATATATGTACTAGTGGTTGGCCCTTGTGGCATTGTCCACTACAATTATATGCAACATTTCTGTTATTGACATTAAGCCCTATTTAATAGGACATTTTGAGTTCTTTTAATTGCTACATCGACACAAAAGTACTTTAAAGTAAAAGAGTAAAAAAGTTACTTAATACCATAGTATCCTTGTAGTGATCTCAAGTTTTTTTTTTCTAATGAAACTTTTTTTCCTTCGAAATTTACTCACTTTTGTCTCAATTTGAAATACAAAGTTTATTGTGATAAGGGTAATAGTTAAGAAATAAATAAATGAGGCAGAAGGAAAATGTATAAATATCTAAGGTTTGGCATTATACAATACATGCATTCATGAAAATATTGCAATTTTGGTGAATGAGGAAAAAAAAAGGTAAAATGACCGATGTGAGGTTCTTTTACAAGGTGCTTGTTCAAGTCTAAATCTTTTAATTGAAAGTGTTCATGCCAAAAAATCTCTTTGAAGACTTTGGTGAAAAGGATACCGAGCGTCCCAATCAATTTTGTTATAAAAATTGATAAAAAGTGCAGGAACTGTAAATGTTCAATTTTGTCAATAAAAATTGAGAAAAAGGTGCAAGGAAAATTAAAGGTTCAATTTTGTTGTAAAAATTGAGAAAAAAGGTGCAAGGAAACTAAAAGTAAAAGATTGCTTTGAGTGCAGCAACATGTAAATAATCAAACGATTTGCAGGTCCTGAATCAAAGTCACACAAAAGTGTTTAAATCATTGATTCCAGATTCAAAAATAAAAGGATTGCTGTTGGAAAGGTAAATTTTCTTGATTCAAAAAGGAAAAATAACAAGATGTTGTTATTCTGAGTGCAAGGGAAATGTAAATACAAGAGTAGACTTGTAAGAACAAGATTGAAAAGATTAAAATAATGATCAAGTCTAGAACTTGATGAACAAGTAAAAAGTAAATGAGAGCTGAAAAGTTGATAGAAAAAGCACTGGGCTTGATTTGATTTGTGCTGGGCAAGTTGTTGTTTGTTGAAGAGTTTAAGGGGGGTTTAACGTTGCAGCTGCTGGTCTTTATATAGGGGGCGGCTTGGCTAGGGCAAAGGTACAATCCGACTGTCCAAAATGACTCCCTCTTGAATCTATCTCTTCAAATGCATTTAAAGCTCGATCCTGAATCCCTTTAACAAAGAAACTTCATCCAATTCAGCCAAGGAAGTCTCCATCACGTTCTGAACTTTGAAATGTGATAATTAACACATTTAAAAGTTAAATTTCGAAATTAATGGCAGCCCATAGCTTCGGTGCAACAAGCAGAGATGGAAAAGCAAGTGCGGAGAGGCAAAATGGTGCTGAAAACTGTTTCCAAGTGATAAAAGTCTTGAACATCATTAATTGAACTTCAAAATATGATCAATACCATGCCACTAACATCATATGTCAATATCATAAAAATCCGATTAAGGAAATGGCTTAAACCGGGGTCAAACAACCATACTATCCTTAATTGAACAAAAGTGAAAGGTTACGAAAATGGTCGAGCATGGCTCAATTTCTCCACATAGCCTTTATATGTCATGTAGACTAAGTTTTTGTGCTAATGGTGAAATCATCATGCAAAAATCCTCACGAGATTGAATTCTATCCTTAATTGCACAAAATGCAAAAGTTACTTCCGAGCTCGGAATGAGCTGAAATTTGGACAGCGTGTTCATCATGATTTTATGAACAACTTTAATAAAGGACGAAACCCCAAATTCGTTCATCTTCATTTTCATCTTCAATTCCAAACCCTAATTCCCTTGTCCTTAATTGAAAACTTGTAAAAAGTTTAACCCGGGAAGGCCTGAACCCGAATTCAAGGGCATGGGCCGGCCTTGCCCAATTTACATAGTAAATGGGGCGGCCCAAATATAGTTTCAATATAATTTACTTAATTATCATAATTTAATTAATTAAATTAGGAGAAATTAAGGTTTTAAAGTCAAAAGTCAATCTTTTTCCTAGTTTTTTTTGGCCAGAAATCCTTTTCCTAGTTGACTTTGGCCTAGGGTGGATTAAATCCAGCCATCCATAGGACTTAGGAGATTAAATCTTGGCCCTTCATTGTGAGCAATTACCTGATTACCCTGCATGTAAATCATGGTATAAACAGAAAGTCTATACTTTTGTAAATTACTCAAATTGAGTTTAAACCTTTTAATTAAAATAAATTGAGTGTAAACCTTTGCGAATCAAATAAAATCAAATCTATTTTGGGTGAAAAATATGTAAAAAATTCTTTAATTCAATCTATACTAAGTGAATTATTTTAAGGATTGAAGGGGGAAAAGATTTCATCCCACATTGGAAAAGCGGATGCTTTATACCCAAGAGGGCTGCTTCTTTTGGGCATTTGACTCTTGGGCCAGCTAGTCCGTAACTTAGTTGTCTTTGGGCTTTAACACCGCATTTGTATTAAAATCAGTCGAAAAGCATAATGTGGACAATGTTGGTTAGCAATTAGTAATAAACCATGCACCAGGATTTCACTCAAAGTGGACTGCAGTTGTTTTTTCAGGCCTGGAAGACTCGTTTGCTTAACAACAGGAGCTCATAACCTATCTTGACAAGAAGAAGTGAAGAAGAGGAAGAAGAGGACCTTGGTAAGCTATCAAGACCATAAAGTTTGACCTGTTTCTATCTTTTGTTTATGAACTTTATTATAGTAATAATAATTTACATAAAGAAGAAACTCCTTCTAACAACCAGATGCAAACACACTACTTGATCACCAAATATAACAAATATGTTGGACAATTAAAACACATTGTCACGACAAATGTGGCCCTGAAAAAACCTGCGGTCCTTTTTCACATTCTGCTCTCAAATTAAAGCGCATTATGGTCCCTGCTCACCTTTCCATGCAACTGACTTTCCTGATTCAAAATTGCCGGTGAGACAAGATTTATAAGGCCTTATATTTGTAAAATATACTATCATTTACTTGAGCTTTAGAAAGTTTATACATGTTTGAAGTTGTTATGTAATTACAAGTCGAGTAAGAGAATATTTTCCAAGTTATAAACATGGAACTAGAGCATCTGTAGCACTACTGCAAAAAGATAAAACTAACCAACAAAAATTGGCATATCCCAAAGGTTTTAGTGGTCTTTGATTTCCAAAGGGAAAGACATATATACCTGCGTCATAAGATTTTCAAGCATCCATCCATATGCATGAGAAAATCAGGGATGAAAATGCTCAACATCCATGGAAGGAAAACCAGATTGTGCTATTCTCATCTCCCGAAGTAAACTCTTTCCTGTTTCTCTCTCCTGTAATCAAACATGGAGAAGAATGGAATTAGTAAAACTCATTTCAAATATCAGGATCGATGCATCTAATAATTATTCAAAAATGGTCATTTCAATTCATTTGCTGAAAGTAACAGTGAAACTCACTGGGCCTGTAATGTATAATCCAGAAGACGGGTACAATACACCTCAGCTTCTTCAAACCTCTTCTGTGCTTTGTAGTGTTGAGCAAGAAACATTAGAGCTTCAACCCTATAATTTGGTCCTTCTCTCTTTTCAGCTTCCATTCTTTTTAAATCCTTTCTATAGTAGAGTGCTGCCTCCTCTGGTTGACCAAGTTCTATATGTAACTTCGCTAAACGATGCATGGCAATTGCTTCTGCATCATTACTATTTGCAGCCCTTTTATAACATTTGATGGCCTCCTCAAGCTTGTGCAGCTGTTCAGATTCATAGCATTGACCCATGGAAATCCATAATCGAGAATCATTTGGCTTTAAGAAAACAGATTTTCGGAAATAATGCAAAGCATAGTGGGGCATGCCCATCATCTCATATGCTTGTTCCAATCCATAGCATGCTCGATAATCCCGAGGATTTATGTGATATGAGCCCGATTGTGAGTGATGGAAGGCCAAGCCCAAGATCTAAGCGAGTCGGGGTGAAACCGGCTTGGATGAAGGATTTTGTTGTGATGAAAAATTGATCGATTACTGCCTTAGTTGTTTATTGTGTTAGCAGCAAGTTTATTATGTTAGCAGCAAGTTTGTTTCGTTAGGAGCAAATTTATTTCGTTAGCAGCAAGTTTGTGATTTCTGTTGCTATATATATGATATTTTAGAATAATCAAAATATCAAGAAGAATATTTTTTCTCCCTTATAATTCTGCTGCTCTTCTTTACCTTATTCTCTCATTTCTTCTCTTTTCTACCTATCCTCTCTCTATCATTGGTGCTTTCATCGAGCAACCATGCCTCCTAAGATCGACACAACTGTGGCTGATGCTATCCATGCCTTAACTGAAACCTTCAACAACTAGCTTATCGAGCTCCGTCAATCCCAACTCGAAATCAAACAATCCCTAGAAACCAAACTTGAAGCGACGATTTCTGATCTAAATACCAAACTTTTTCTCCGAGTTGCCTCTTCTTCCACCACCACCACCGTTACCACTCCTCTTGGTGTATTGGAACGCTTGGCTGTTCCAAGCTGAACAATATTACACTTTTTATTCCATTACCTCAACCCAGCATATTCCCATCGCAACTTTTTTTATGCCCGGCGAAGCCCTCGCCTGGTTCCAATGGATGCATCAAAATAACCAACTCGTCGACTGAGATTCTTTTGCTCGGGCAATGGAGGTCCGTTTCGGCCCTGCCAAATTTCTCAATCCCCAAACAACTTTATTTAAGCTTAGGCAGACGAGTACTGTTTCCCGACAGCAGATGGAGTTTGAGCTTCTCTCCAATCGTGTTTCTGGTCTCTCCGACGGACATCTCCTTAACTTGTTCGTTTCGGGTCTCAGATCAGATATCCAGCAGGACATCAATATTCACAACCCACGAACCTTGGCCCAAGCCATTGAACTTGCTAAGCTAATCGAGGCTATGCTTCTTGACCAACGCACCAGTTTCCTTTAAACTTTCCCACGACCTCCTCCTGTTTCCACTTTAAAAGCTCTGCCTCTGACTTCTTATCCTATCCGCCGCCTTTCCCCTACGAAAATGCAAGCCAGGCGTGCAAAAGGATTATGCTTTAACTGTGACGAACAGTTTCAACCTGCTCACAGATGTAAAACCACTCAATTTTTGCTATTGCAAACAGAGAATGATCCCCCGGATTCCTTGTTGACTATGGAACCTTCCGTTGAGTCATCTCCGCCGATTACCCCTGCCTTGTCCACGTTGCCTTTACCACCACCACCTACAGAGACATTCAACACTGACCTTACCGACTTCTAAATCTCACTTCATGCCCTATCTGGCTATGCCTCACACTCATGTATGAAACTTGTGGGAATCATTAAGGGACATCCATTCACAATCCTTATCGATTCCGGCAGCACCCATAATATAGTGCAACCAAGAGTTGTTCGGTATCTTGGTCTTGCAGTGGAACCAGCACCACCATTGAATGTTCGAGTTGGAAACGGCGATGCACTACATTGTTCAGGCAAGGCCTCTTCTCTTACAGTGGATTTGCAAGGATTGGAATTTTTTTGGATCTTTTTTTGCTTGAGATTTATGGGGCCGACGTGATTTTGGGTGTCCAATGGCTGGCCCAACTTGGCTCGATTCGAGCTGATTTTAGTCAACTCTAAATGTCGTTCAATTATCAAGGCGCTTGGGTCACTCTTAAAGGCCAGAAACCCAATCAGCCCAGTCAAGTTACAGCCCAACAGCTTCATCGTTTAACGCAGACTAATGGCCTCTTTACTATACATGTGCTTACCTTAGTTTCTTCCACTTCAATCGAACCTATGCCGCCCTCGTCTCTGCCACATCTGACTACACCTGAGTTAGCTGCTTTGTTGGAGAAATTTCATAAAGTTTTTGCTGTTCCGAAGGGTTTGCCGCCTCCTCGGCCACACGACCACCATATTCACTTGATGCCTGGCTCTCATCCAGTCAACGTTCGTCTATATCGATACCCTTACAGCCAAAAGAAAGACATGGAAACCTTGATATCTGAGATGCTTGCAGATGGGGTAATTAGACCCAACACTAGCCCTTTTTCATCTCTTGTCTTATTGGTTCGGAAGAAGGATGGAACGTGGAGGTTTTGCGTTGATTACAGAGCTCTCAACGGCATTACTATCAAAGATCGTTTTCCGATTCCAACAATAGATGAACTATTAGACGAACTCCATGGTGTTGATGTATTTTCCAAAATTGATTTACGTGCTGGGTATCACCAAATTCGGCTTGCAAAGGAAGATATACACAAAACAGCGTTTCGTACCTCGGATGGCCATTATGAATTTCAGGTCATGCCATTCGGCCTGACCAATGCACCATCAACATTTCAGGCGGCGATGAACCATTATTCAGGCCATTTCTGCGACGGTTGGTCCTTGTATTTTTTGATGATATTTTGGTTTATAGCTCTAACATGGAGGAACATTTAATTCACCTCAGACAGGTTCTGGAGCTTTTGTTGCAACAACAATACTTTGCTAAGCAGTCAAAGTGTTCATTTGCTAAGTCCTCGATTGATTATTTGGGACATATAATCTCGCAAGAAGGCGTGCAAGTAGATCCAACAAAGATAGATGCTATTATTTCTTGGCCTCCGCCAGCCAATGTCAAGGCTCTAAGGGGATTCCTAGGCTTGACTGGATACTACCGAAAATTTGTGCGTAAGTATGCTTCAATTGCCGCCCCTCTTACTGATTTGTTGAAATCAAATGCAATCGAATGGTCCCCCGCAGCTTCTGAGGCTTTTGCAAGGCTTAAAGAGGCCCTTACTACCACCCTAGTGTTGGCACTACCTGATTTTAGCAAGCAATTTGAGGTTACAACAGATGCATCTATTGTTGCAATTGGTGCTGTTCTCTCACAAGATGGGCATCCACTTGCTTTCTTTAGTAAGAAACTGAACTTGAGAATGCAAAATTTATCAACTTATGCTAGAGAGATGTATGCTATTACGGAATCTGTCAAGAAATGGAGGCAATATCTTTTGGGGCACCCTTTTCTAATCTTTACTGATCAGCAAAGCTTCCGAGGGTTGATGGATCAAACGATCCAAACACCGGAGCAACAAAAATGGCTGGTAAAACTTCTTGGTTTTCAATATACAATTCACTATAAGCCTGGATGTCAAAACAAAGTTGTTGATGCTCTTTCAAGATCTCACTCTACAGCAGCATCTTGCTTTGCAATTTCGGGTCCTGTCATGACTTTTTTAGATGACTTGCGCCAATATTATACCTCTAACAGCCATGGGCAGGCTTTGCTTCAAAAAGGGCATGATCCATTTTCTGGTCTTGCAGTGGTTAATGGTTTGATTATGAAAAATGGGCGAATTCTTATTCCTGCAAATCATCCCCTACAACAGATACTCTTGCACGAGTACCACAACACCCAATTGGAGGCCATGCTGGTGTTTCGAGAACTCTTGCTAAGCTGTCAGCTAATTTTTGGTGGCAAGGAATGCGCAAGTCTGTCAAAGACTATGTAGCTGTTTGCAAAGTATGCCAAGAAGTCAAATATCTCACAGGGAAACCTCAAGGGTTGCTCGTGCCACTGCCCATTCCTACGCAAACATGGCAAGATATAGCCATGGACTTTATCACTGATCCTCCAGCTTCAAAGGGCAAGACAATTATATGCGTTGTTGTTGACAGACTCTCTAAGTATGGTCACTTTATCGCACTACCCCATGGCGTCACTGCCCCTGCATTGGCTTCTATCTTCTCTCAGGAAGTGGGTAAGCTGCATGGAGTTCCTCGGAGTATAGTAAGTGATCGAGACCCTTTGTTTATCAGTAACTTTTGGAAGGAGCTCTTTAGACTTCAAGGCACTTAACTGCGCATATGCAGTGCTTATCATCCGCAAACTGACGGACAATCCAAAGTGCTCAATAGATGTCTCGAAACCTACTTGAGGGCCTTTACATCAGAGCAACCCAAGCAATGGGCACATATCTTGCATTGGGCGGAATGGTCCTAAAACACTACTCATCACTCTGCCGCTGGTATGACCCCTTTTGAAGCTTTATATGGCTAGCCCCCTCCAACTATTTCATCTTATATCCCTGGTTCAACTAGCAATGCTCAAGTTGACAACAGTTTAGTAGAAAGGCAGAAGCTGTTGAGTAAGTTGAAGGCTAATTTGATGCAAGCTCAGAATAGGATGCGAATGCAAGCTGATAGAAAGAGGCAGGAGCGGCGATTTCAGGTCAATGATTTGGTGCTAGTTCGACTTCAGCCATACAGACAACAATCTGTTGTAAAAAGGACTTGTCAGAAGTTAGCAAAGAAATACTTTGGACCCTATAAAATACTTCAAAAAAGATTGGACTAGTGGCTTACCGTTTGCAGTTGCCTGAAGGGTCTAAAATACATCTAGTATTCCACATTTTCTTGCTGAGGGCCTTCAAAAGTGATGTACCTATTGCCCCCTCTCCATTGCCATCTGATTGTGTAGACAGACAACCTATCTTGGAGCCAAAATTGATTTTGGAGAAACAACAAGTTCAACATGGAGGTAAATTGTTGGAGCAACTCTTGATTAAATGGCAGCAACTTCCAAACTCAGAAGCCACTTGGGAATGGACTACAGACATGACTCAGAATTATCCTAACTTCAACCTTGAGGACAAGGTTGCTGGTGAAGAGGAAGGTAATGATATGAGCCCGATTGTGAATGATGGAAGGCCAAGCCCAAGAGCTAAGCGAGTCGGGGTGAAACCGGCTTGGATGAAGGATTTTGTTGTGATGAAAAATTGATCGATTACTACCTTGGTTGTTTATTGTGTTAGCAACAAGTTTATTGTGTTAGCAGCAAGTTTGTTTCGTTAGGAGCAAGTTTATTTCGTTAGCAGCAAGTTTGTGATTTCTGTTGCTATATATATGATGTTTTAGAATAATCAAAATATCAAGAAGAATATTTTTTCTCCCTTATAATTCTGCTGCTCTTCTCTACCTTATTCTCTCATTTCTTCTCTTTTCTACCTATCCTCTCTCTATCATTATGTCAAGGAAAAGCTTTTTGTTGCAGACTCTATTCCAGATCCTGTTCCTCAAATTCCTGTGTCGAATAATGATGGATTGCAATTTACCAGAGCTCAATACGAGCAGTTGCTGAGTCTGATCCAGGGTCAGCATCAAGTCAATGTAGTTCAGGTTTATTTTGGTCCAACTCAGACTCCTGCAGTTCCTACCTTTAATGTTGCTGGTAACTCTTTCTTACTCAACCCTCATATTAACTTAAACTTGTTTTATAATTCTACTAATGATTCACATGATTGGGTTATCAACACTGGGGCAACAGACCATATAGCATGCAATATGCATTCTTTCATTCACTCCTATCCCATTAAAGAATCATATGTTTATTTACCTAATCAGTCTAGTGTAAGGGTAACTCATATAGGCACAGTTAAGCTTTCAGATTCTTTGTTCTTATACAATGTCGTGCATGTTCCAGATTTTACTTTTAACTTAGTTTCAGTAGGTAAACTTACTACTGATATCAATTGTTGTTGTATCTCTATTTCTAACTTTTGTTTCATCAAGGATATAACTCAGTGGAGGACGATTGGAACTGTTAAGAAATCCAACGGTCTCAACAAGATTCAAGTTGTTGATTCTGTTTCTACTATTGCTTCTAATTCTGTTGTTGTTTCTTCAGTTTCAAAAACAGTTAATTCTGCTGCTCAAAGTCTTCTCTGTCATAACAGACTTGGGCATGCTTTTTTTCAAGGCTAAAAATTGCTATTTTCTTCATGTACTTCTGTTGACCCTTGTGACATTTGTCACATGTCTAAACAGAGAGACTTCCTTTTCCTAATAGTACAACTGTTTCTCTTTTTGTATTTGATTTGATTCAGGTTGATATATGGGGAGGCAACTTTGCACCCACTTACAAAAGTCAGTTTTATTTTTTGACTATAGTAGATGATTACAGCAGATTCACATTGGTATACTCAATGAAAAATAAGTCAGAAGCCAGAAAAATCTTGCAAGATTTTGTTCAATATGTTCAGACACAGTTTCAAGCTTCCATTAAGTGCATCAGATCTAATAATGGAAAGGAATTTGATGTACCTGTCTTTTATCAAGAATAAGGTATGATTCATCAACTCTCTAAAGTCTATATTCCTCAAAAAAGTTCCACAGTTGAAAGAAAACATTAGCATATTTTAACTGTTGCATGTGCTTTAAGATTCCAATCCAATTTGCCTATAGGTTTCTACGGAGAATGCATTCTTTATGATGTTCACATTATAAACAAAATTCCTATTCCTGTCACTAATAATGTTTCACCTTATGAACTTCTATTCTCTAAAACACCTGATTATAGTATTCTAAGAGTTTTTGGATCTTTAGCATATGCCTCTAATCACTGTTATGTGCAAAACAAGTTTGATAGTAGAATTATAAAGTCTATTTTTATAGGTTTTTCACCTGGAATCAAAGGCTATAAGTTGTATGATTTAAACACTCATAAAATATTTCATTCCAGTGATGTTAGTTTTTATGAGCACATTTTTCCATATTCTCCTAAAACTAACAGTTTGCAAGCAGAAAGTCAAAAAGCTGCACAAACACCTGTTCTTCCTGTTGTAAGCTATTTTCTAGATATTAGCACTGGAATTGATCCTTTGGCTGAGCATATGCACGGATCAGAACCAATTGAAGCTGAAACATGATTCAATAACAGTGCAGAAAACACATCTGATAATTCAATAGCTCCAATTCAACAAAGTGTTCATCAGCCTGATGAACATGATGCACAAATTCAAACTGATCATCAACAAAATTCTCCAGAATTTCCTCAAACACAATCACAAACCGTTACACAGCCAAATATCAACTCAGAAATTCTCAATATACCTTCCAATCCAAATCCAAATGTCAGAAGAAGTTCAAGAATCAAAACAAAGCCTCCATACTTAGCCTCTTACAAATGTGGTTCAGTTACAAGGACTAGTCCACATACATTGGACAAGGTTTTTTCATACAATAAACTATCTACTAAACATCAAGTGTTTGTTGTTACAATTGATCAAGAAAAGAGCCAAAGATCTACAAAGAAGCTGTAGGAGATCCAAATTGGCAAAAGGCTATGCAGGCTGAAATAGAAGCTTTAGGAGCAAATAATACATGGAAAGTGGTGGAATTACCTGCAAACAAAACAACAATAGGGTGTAAATAGGTCTTTAGAATAAAAAGGAAAGCAAATGGCAGCATAGAGATCTATACAAAGCTAGGTTAGTTGCTAAAGGATATACGCAGCAAGAGGGGGTGGATTTCATGGATACCTTTAGGCCTGTAGCTAAAATGACTACTGTAAGAACTCTTTTGACAGTAGCTGTAGCTAAGAAATGGCATTTACATCAATGCAATGTAAACAATGCCTTATTACACGGAGATCTAGATGAGGAGGTATACATGAGGTTGCCAGAAGGGTATACAAGCACTAAGAATCAAGTCTGCAAATTGCAGAAATCATTATATGGGTTAAGCCAAGCTAGCAGGCAATGAAATGCTAAACTTACAGAGGCATTGCTTCAATATGGCTTCCAACAATCTGTAGCAGACCATACACTCTTCACAAAGACTAATGGTAATATTTTTATGGCTTTATTAGTCTATGTTGATGATGTAGTATTAGCTTGCAATAATATGGATGAGGATTATTAGAGTCAAGAAGTATTTGCATGATGAGTTCACTATTAAAGATTTGGGAGAACTTAAATACTTTCTTGGACTTGAAATAGCTAGATCAAGCAAGAATATAAATTTGTGTCAAAAGAAATATACCCTGGATTTGCTTAGAGATGCAGGTTTTATGGAAAGTAAACCTAGTCCTACACCTATCTTGCCAGAAACAAGGCTGACAAAGGAACAAGGAATATAGCTAGAGGATGCTACAGTTTACAGAAAGCTAGTAGGCAAACTGCAATAACAACTACTCGACCAGACTTGAGCTTTGTAGTGCAACAACTTGCTCAATTTATTGATAAACCAACTGATTCATTTGATGGCTGTACATAGGGTGCTGAGATACTTAAAAGGGACTGTTGGTCAGGGATTATTTTTCCCTGTTGTGAATGATTTAAAATTACAAGCCTATTCTGACAGTGATTGGGGGACTTGTCTTGACACAAGGAAGTCTATTACAGGATTTTGTGTTTTGCTTGGAGGATCATTGATCTCATGGAAAAGCAAGAAGCAAAATACTGTAAGCAGAAGCTCTACCGAGGCTGAATACAGAGCTTTGGCATCTACTACTTGTGAACTGCAGTGGTTGAAGTATCTTTTGGTTGACCTGAAAGTTCAAGTGAAGTTGCCAATCCCATTGTTTTGTGATAATCAATCGGCTGTTTATCTTGGACAGAACCCTGTTTTCCACGAGAGAACTAAACATATTGAGTTGGATTGTCATGTTGTGAGGAATAAAATCCAAGAAGGATTGATTGTCTTGCTATCTGTTGCTTCCAAAAATCAACTTGCGGACTGTTTTACTAAAGGACTCTCCACAATAATGTTTTATTCTTCTTTCAGCAAACTTGGTGTTTTGAATATTTACACACCAGTTTGAAGGGGGATATTAGATTATATAGGACTGACTTAGTTAGTTTGTTATTATATGGATAAGGATTAACTAAGTATGGTTAGCCTAGCAGTTATTCATAAGTTAGCTAACCATACTATCTCATCTTGTATATAATGGCTCCTTTAATTCATCTTTCTATCAATCTGTAGGCATCAATAGCAGCTGGACTGTTTCTCATTTCAACATACTCATGGCCCATTAAAGTCCAAGCTGATAGATAGTTTTTGTTCAATTTAAGTGCCCTCCTAAAATAAATAAGTGCCTTATCATGCTGCCCTTTTAAACAGTAATAATTTCCAATAATGCAGCAAGATTCAGGCCTGTATTTATCAGTCAAAAATACCTTGTGAGCAAGGTAGCTCAAGGCAGAGGCAGATTCCTTTGTGTAGAGCACATGTAGAGCACATTGGAATATGTATCCATGTCCTCCACTCGGTACGAGTCATTCCTCGAAAGGTCTTCAAATAGGACTTTAGCTTGTTCAAATTCCCTAAGCTAGTACCAGGCTTTTGCAATTTGAGCCTGTATGTAATTGGTAATTGTGAAATTACCCTGTAGATTTTCATATTTAACTAACGATTCATGATGCTTATTGAGCTCTTGATAAATACTGGAAAGAAAAAACTCCTTCATCCAGTGATTCCACAAGAACTTTCATGGAAATATTTTCATTGCCTTTCTCTTTACTCTTACCTAAAGGCCCTTCAAGTTCGATTATTTCTTCCTCTTTCCGCTTTTCTCCAGCTTGCATGAGCAACAGAAGGAGTTAAGTGTCAAAACATGAGATAACAAGAAATCACATAGCACCCATGTACAGGCAAATGACCGATAAACAAGGAATACTATTATCATGGAAATAATAAATGACTTCAATCTTTCAAGAAGTAGTCACATCAAATCACGCATCAGTGATAATTAACAGGAACCCTGTGTACTCATCTGTGAATGCCAAGTGAACAAGAAAAATATTGTAGACACACATGCAGATAAAAGATAAAAGCAAGGACTTCCAGAAGATAAATGTAATCCCTATTCCATTTAATATTCCTTTTACACAACATCCACGGGCACACACAGTCTCAGATCCCAATGCCTGCATGCATGTGAACTTTCCATCACGATTTTTCCTCCATAAGGATTTTTAATCTTTGTGGATTAGAATAAGCAGAACCAATGAATATATTCAAACGTCTTTATTACGATTTCTTTTGTGTTTCCTCCTAGTAATGACAAACTCTTGGGCCAATTTAGATCAACTTGAAAACTAAAATACCTAGAATGACTGCTGCTTTGGTATTTGATAATTGAGATTTGATGAATATGAGAATAATGGTTATAGAAGCAACATATCGGTTAACCACCCATTGTATTTAATAGCAAACAAGCCCTTTTCCAACAGCCTGTCATGATTCAAATGCTAGAGTGCATTTTGTCCATCCGATTTACTAATTTTTGGTGTGGATTCTTAGAAATAGTGTAATTTGTTACTTTGTATTCTTGAAGTTGCTCAAAATAGCTATGCAAAATCACTCATATCAAAAACAGGGAAGTAGAAAGCAGCAAATTATAAATGTAATTTGCAAAATAACAAATTGGAAAGGTTAAGGAAACAAACCAGATAAAGAGCATAACATTGCAAGAAGACAGATTTGTTTCTAGTTTGATCCCTAAGCACATGAGCGACCCTCTTATACTTTCGGTAGTCAAAGTAGGACTTTGCTAGAAGATAGAGATCACCATGTATCACTTCATCTTCTTCCATCACTGGAGTGGATACATAAGCAACACCAGTAGGTAGTGTACCAGTACAAGTGATTTCATTGGTCCGGCGGATACTTGAGATTCCACGCTGGAATCTTGTGTTTGAAGGTGTCAACTTAATTAGCCGATCAAGTCCCACTAGCTGTTCTGCTGCCCTGTAAATCAAAACCAACCAAACATTCATAGTCATACAACTTCTGGATATATCAAAGAAATTAAAATTCGTGATCACAGATTGCATCTCAAATCAAAAGAATCAAGAAACTAGAAAACATAACTTTATAATTAGAAAGCAAAAAAAAAAAAACTAAAAAATAAACTACTCCAAGAAGCATAGCAAAACACAAACATGGCGGTGCTTTTGAGATCTGGTAGGACCTTATAAACACTGGCAGTGTGGCCAAGGCACTCAGAGTCAAACATTATTTTTTATTTATTTTAAAAAAAAAAACCGAAATAGCACAATGAGCTTAGGGTTTCATGGTTACCATTTGGAAGCAGAGTAGAGGCAACGATCGCTGAGTTGACGAATGGCGGTGGGGAGCTCGTTTCCGCAACTTTCTTTCAAAATCATCTTTGAATTTTGATTGGATTGTAGAGCTAAGAAAATGTATTGGTGAAGCTGGCCTGGCTTTTGTCTTTCTTTTTTTTAAATTTATTTATTTATTTATTTTTACAAAGGAGCGGTTAATCCGTATTATTAGTTAACTAATAGCTCTAGGCCTTGTTACACCCAAAATGTCTTCTTGCCTTATTCTTTTTGGTACCGAGGAAATATTAGGAAAATTAGAGAAAAGGTTAAGGCCACGAGAAGGAGCCATTGTGTCTCGCTGCAGCTTCTGTGAGCTTCCTTAGCTCTAGGCCTGTCCATCGGTGGGGTTCGGTCCTTTCGGGTCGGTTCCACTCTAGAACCGAGGAAACCGATGGATAATTTTTGGGACCGAGGACCGACCCGAGGAGGCTTGAAACCGACAGGGAACCGACTAGGTCGGTTCCATCGGTTTCTCGGTAGGTCGGTTCCATTTGGTACAACAATTATAAAGCAAACAAAAATTTAACTAAACAAGCAGTCAAACATTTTTCTTTTAATTGTTCCCACTATGTAAGTGGAAATTCCGATAATTCAACAAACCAATCCCAATATCCCATTCTAAATAAAGCTCAAACTTTCAACGAGAATGGCATCTGAAAATCCCAACTTTATGATCAAACTCAACCGTTTTTTTTTTCTTGAAAAGTAGCGCAGATAGATTTTGTTCCTGAGATTTTTGGAGATTCTGTAGCCCTTGAAACTTCATGTAAAGCATAACCCAGAATACCTGAAAACAAACAAAAATAAACTAGCAAACCAAGAATTAAGAAAAAAAACTAAAAAACAACAAAAAGGCTTCCAATGTTACTAGTTTAGTGTGTTGTAAGAACACCAGAACAGGAACGTTATGAGACAAAAACACGATTTTCTATGGCACCAACCATATCTTCTCTGTTTTGCATATATGGTAACAAAGTAGTAATAAATATGTAGATTCCCCTAAAAGAAGAAAAAACAAGTCAATGCTAATATTTTTCACCAAAAAAACTGAAAGTTAGAGATTTGATAAGGAAAAATGGTGGAGCTCCCTTCAATCCAAAATAGAGTAAAACACAGAGAATTTCCTAAAAATTGAAAGAGTTTTTACCTTAACTAAAGGATAAGACACCAACTGCAAACTGCAGAGGACCCACAACAAGAATAAACAACCTCATAACATCCTTATAACACTTGAACATCTCAGACAACGACAAGCTCACTTTGGGCTGAATCTTGTACTTTTCAAATCCCAAAGATCTCATCATCTCAACAAAAACAAGCGGCAAAGGCACCAGAGTAAACTCTTCCCTTTGCATGAATAAATTGAGAGATGAAATTAGGCACCAAACAAGGAATTGATTCGGTGAAAGATGATGATGACTGAGGATTGTCACTTTCCAACAAGAAATTTGAAAAAACTTCAAACAAATTTGAACTAGGGTTTGTGATTTTGGATTTGGGGATTTTACAAAACCTAAAACTAAATTAGGGGAAAAGGAAAGAGAGGGTCGTCGGACGAGTCACCGACCTCAGAATGTCTGTCTCGTCGGAGGCAGAGATCAGCGGAGCAGAGCAGAGACGGCGGGTGAAAACGGTGAGAGAGGGAGAGAAGAAAATGGAGAAGAGAAGAGAGAAGTATCGGGGTTGAAAGAGAGAGAAATAAAAATGAGAGAAACAAATTTTTGGGCATATTTATAATTAACTCGAATTTTGATATATATTAAATATTTATATATATATATATAATTATATATAAAAACTGATATTAATATTAATATATATTATTTATTCGGGTTCTCGGTCCGGTTCGGTTCTCCAAATTGAGGACCGATCCTTGACCGAAACACCGAAAAAACATTCGGTTTTACCCGAAAAACCCGAAGGCACCGAAAAACCCGAACCAATTCACCCAAAACCGAAAAAATTGGTCGGGTTAATCGGTTTGGCTCGGTTCTGGACAGCCCTACTTAGCTCCTTGACCAAAGGGTGACTTTTTTGAAAGAAACAAACACGCTTGAATCCCTTCAGCAGTACTTGTATATCATCCTTGATCGGTGTTTCATTCCAGTGACCCAAAATGTTGCCATTGAAGGTTGCCATCCAGTTGACACCATTAACTCTACACCATAAGAATTACGCTCCACTATAGCTCAATCTTTGAAGTGTTTTCCTGGCCAATAGCAGACGGACTATATGTCTCTGCCTTGCAATTACACTAGATGCCATCACTCTTGTATCTTCATCCGCATTCCTTGCCATCATTCTGATTGAAAATTTGTCTCGTACCCGCGTTTTGATCACCTCAAACAATACCATCCAAGCATTTTGTGTGAGGATTGGCAGACCTTTAAAGATGAAAGTGGTTAAATTTGGAGGTGTGGGTTTCATTCCATGAATTTGCTGTTTTTGTGAAAGATGAGGGAGAGCTCTTTGTTCTTTTTGGAAAGCCTCCAATATTTTTGCCACTTCTGCCTCAATTTGCTTCCTTAGGTGGTAAGGGTTCGGTTTGCATCCTTGGAAGATGACCTTGTTCCTTTGCTTCCATATGAACCAAAATGAACAAGCAAATTCAACTGAAAATCTGGTTCTCTTAGCAACTCCTCCCGGGTTATAAATTGTAGAATCCATTTTGGGAGATCAACATTTTGGAAAACTCCAATTCTTAGCCCCAGTTGGGAACCAAACCATATTGCCCTTGTAAAATGACAGTTCCAAAATAAATGAGTCAAAGTCTCAGTTTCTTCTCCACAAAGAGCGCAACAATTCTCTACATTAATGCCTCTCTTTCTTAATTCATCCCTTGTAGGTAGGCAGTAATTACATAACTTCCAGAGGAAAATGATAATTTTGAAGGGTATCTATAATTTCCACAGATTCCGCCACTCTTTCTGATTCGAAAAATCCCATTGCTCAACTTGATTTTCCTCATTGATGAGTTTGAATGCCGTCTTAACTGAAAATTTTCCATCCCTTTCAAATTTCCATATAGGTTGGTAGTTACCACCAAAAATCGAGACATGTCGATGAAGTAGGTTCTCTGCTTCATGTTGTTGAAGCATCCCTCTCGCAAGCCACTCTTGCCATTTTGACTCTCTATCACATAGAATCGTACTGACTAGTAGAGCTGGATTGTTGCTTGGCCTATCAACGTCAAGGATTAGTTGCCCATTTGCCATAAGGAGTTTATTCCCACTCCAAGTTTGAATGTCCATGCCTTTAAGGCAGATGTTCCTTCCTTCAAGGATACTCTTCCACATCCATGTGTCCGTTGGTTTCGGTTATACTGCTTGGAAACTGACCTTCCTGTAGTACTTCCTTTTGAGTTGACAAACCACAAGGGCTTGTGGCCCCGAGAAAAATTTCCAGGCTTGTTTGCACAGAAGGGCAATCCTAATACCCAGGCCACCTACTCCTTTGGCTTACACAAATTATCCCAACCTTTAAGGTGCAGTTTTCTTATGCCCTTATCGTGTCCTCACTAGAAATTTCTCACCACTCTATCAACTTTCTGGCATATATTGATTGGAGCTTTAACAGTTGACATCATGTAGTTTGGCATACCAACAAGAGTTGATTTGATGAGCGTGAGACGACCTCCGTGTGATAATTGACATGCTTTCCATCCGTGCAGTTTGGAATGGAATTTGTTTAACAGAGGTTGAAAGATCTTTTCTATTTCTCAGTGTCCCCATATCGAGTCCTAGATACTTCCCAGGCTTTGAGACCAAATTATAGCCTAGTATTCCTTTGAACCACTTCCTCTTCCTTTGATCAGAATTAGGACTAATCAACAATTCTAACTTGCTTGCATTAATTTTCTGTCCCGAGATCCTGCAGAAAATATTGAGAATTTCTTTCACTCACTTACAAGATCCACCCACAATCCTAAAAAATAGATATGAGTCATCTGCAAACATCAAATGGTTTATAGCTTCATTGTTCCTGCTGATTTTGACACCTTGTATCCTCCCTTCCTCTTGCTCTTTGATTAACATTAAAGATAAAATGTTTTCACAGAAAATGAATAGGTATGGGGATATGCCTCAAGCCCCTGTTTGGCATTATTTTCTCTAAGATTCCTCCATTGATAAGCACTTGATAACTGACAGTGCTTATGCATTGTTGGATGAGTTTCCTCCAGTGTGATGAAAACCCCATATTCTCCATAACTACATCGATGAATCTCTAACTGAGCCTATCATAGGCTTTGTGCATATCAAGCTTCAAGGCTGCTAGCTGTCCTCTTCCTTTTTTGGAATCTTGGAGATTATCTTGTAAGAGACATTACATAGACTAATAGGCCGAAAATCAGCAACTTCCAATGGCTCCTTCTTATTTGGAATGAGAGTAATTAGGGTCTTGTTCATTTCTTTTAAAAAGTACCCCGACTTGAGAGAAGTAATGGTTGCATCTGTTGTCATTCCTCCCACAATGCTCCAAAATTTTTGGAAAACGGCTGCTGGTTTTCCATCATAGCCCGGGGCTTTGAATGGATTCATCTGGAATACTGCTTTCTTGACTTCATTTTCGGTGAAAGGTGCATCAAGAATTTGACTATGACACTCTTTTAGCTTTGGTAGATCCAAGATTTGAATAACTTGCTGCATTTCTGCCTTAGGTGCCTCATTTGTGTCTCCAAAGATGCTCTTAAAGTATCAAGTATGATGTCTTCTATTCCTTTCTCATCTTCAGTGATCTTACTATGTTTGTCTTTAATCTTGATAATCTTGTTCCTACCTCTCATTTTTTTAGTCATCACATGGAAAAACCTTGTGTTTCTCTCTCCCTGCACGATCCAATTTGATCTGGCTTTTTGCAACCAGTGGAGCTGTTCTTGTTCCAGTATGGTTTCATATTCCTTCCTTAAAATAGACTTTTTTTGCCAAGCCTCCTTCCCAGTAATATATGCTTGAACTTTAGCTAGCTCCTCTTCCAGATTTATTTTCCTTGTTTGTAGATCACCAAAAACCAATTTGTTCCATCTTCTGAGTTTCTCCCTCACTGATTTAATTTTTCTTGTGAGCTTATAAGGTGTCGAGCCAGCCACATTCTCACCCCATGTTTCCCTTATCACATCCTCACAGCCCGGATGAAGAGTCCACATTAGCTCGAATCTATACGGTCTCTTTTTGAACAACGTCTGTCTATCATATCTTAAGAGCATTGGGCTATGGTCGGAGGCAATAATAGGCAAGTTTTCGATGGTAGCATCCTCAAAACCTTGAATCCAACTGGGATTGGCAAAAGCACGATCAAACCTTTCCCAAGTTATGTTTTCTTCATCTCTTCTGTTGGGCCATGCGTAATGAAGGCCTTGTGATTTGATCTCTAATAGGCCACATTGATTTAGGCAATCCCAAAGTGAATGAGCCCCTTGAATTGAATTGTTTGTCCTTGATAGTTTATCCGAGCTCTTTAGTACCTGATTGAAATCTTCCCATAAAAGCCATGGTTCCCTAGGTGGAATTTCATGGGCAAGGAGGCTAATGTCATCCCATACTTGTTGCCGATGTTGTAAGGCTGGATTCCCATAGACACATGTGATCCAGCTTCCATGATTTTTCCATACATTATACATGTGAACAAGGTTTTTATTGCTAAGCTTGACATCAATATGGACATCATTGTTCCACAAAAGAAGTAACCCACCGCTAAGACCTAAACTTGGCACCCCAACAAAATTATCCAGTCCCCAGTTTCTAACAGAATTAAAAGCTCTCTCAACACTAGTTTTAGTTTCCATAATAAAGCACAAACTACAACCATACTTCCTAACCAACTCCCGGCCATGAGCATTTGTTAGAGGTTGGCCAATCCCTCTAACATTCCAACTAAGCCAATTCATGGAGACTGTGGTGGCTGTTGTGGGTTAGCCATCCTAAACCCCTTAGTTTCCTGATCTTCTTTGCTCTGACTTGCTTCTCCTTCATCTTTGCTAAGTTCTTGAACAGCTAGACTCTGCATCCTTCTCCTTATGGATCATCCACTCTCAAAACCTGAATCCGAGTCTTCTGCATCACTCCTCTTCCTCTTTTCTTTCCCTTTTCTACTAGTGACTGCCATTGCTTCTTCTTTATGGTCTTTCTCAACTTGTGAAGGCGTATCTTTGATAAAGGGCGAGATTTCGTCAGCCTCATTGATCGCACATATAAACCCAGGGCTAGTGGCATTTGTGGGGAGGGTTTCATTCTGTGGTGGTTGGGAATTCTCTGTCTCTGGTCTCTCCTATATTTATGTAATTGTCTGAGGAGGTTGATGTGGCGGGGATTGTGTGGTAACAACAGCTGGTTGTTCTTTTTGGGGGCCTGTATTTGGTGTTGGGAGTTGAGTAAAGTTGAAATTATATAAGCTATTTCCCACCATTTTCCAGTTCTCCATTGGTTCGTTGTCGATGATCAAATTAAGCAAAAACTGGGCCTCTTCTGGCCCCCATGGCACTACTTTTAGGCATATCTAACCCTTCTGCGCACAGCTTGGTATTAGTGAAGGTAGTGCCTCCCCCTGGGAGACTTATCCATCTAGGTTGTTGTCTGTTATCTGTTGGAAAGGATCATTTCTATGTCTATTCTGCAAACCATCAAGCATTAATGTACTTTGTTTAACTAGCTCTTCACAGATTGCCTCAAACCTGGATTTTTCCCTTACAATAGCGAAAACCATATCATCAAAGTCGGCTCTGTTCTAAAATCCATCAGCATGCCTTTCTTGTATCCTTTGAATCCTTTCCAGTTTGTTGTCGAATTCTTCAATAACATCTTCTATTGGCTCCTGTGGGTAGTTCATATCCGTTGGAGAATTCGTTTGAAAAGGATCTTCTTGGTGTGGGGGAAAGTCTGGGATCAAATTGTTGAGCTCCTCTTGTATTTCCAACATTCTGTTGTTGAGATCATTGTTAAAAGCAGCTGTCCGAGCCACGATCTCATCCTTACCTTCATTTGTAATCAACTTCTGGATCGCATTTGTAGACACCCATTTTTATCCTGTATCCTTTAATTTAAATCAATTTATTTCTTAATTGGCATTAGGGTCACCTAGGGGGCATTTTAGTCATTTGCATGTTCAGGGGCATTTTAGTCATTTGCACGTCCAGGGGCATTTTGGTCATTTTGCACATTCAAGGGCATGTTGGTCATTTTAAGTTCGCTTTTAGTTTGATTAGCTAATTCATCTCTTAGTCATCTATAATGCATTTGAAAAACCCAAAAATATTGCAATCTGCATATTTACATTTTCTTGCATGCTATCATTAGTAAGTCAGCATGTTTGCTTAAGCCTGATTTGGGTTCATGGTTTGAGCATTCGCATAATATGATTGCATTTATAGCATATTTAGGTAATGGCATTTTAGTTAAAAAGAAAAATACAAAAATGAGGGTTGTATTTATTTATTAGGTGAACCATTTTTCATCTTTGGAGTTAAATTGACTTTTTAGTTTAATACCATAGTTGGTGCATCTTAGGATTAAGGTAATTGCATTACACTAGCTGCATTAATATAGAAAAAGGCTATAAATTTGAAATTTGAAACTAAACTTGACCATAAATTGAATATTTTTACAATGGGGAATGATGAATAAAGGGCAATAAAATACAAATACAATTTAGCAGCAAATTTAGGTCAGTTTTAGACCCTCAATTCGATGGCATGCCTTCTCTTGAAGTGGGTTTCTGTTCCCCTTTAGTCCCCTGCATACACCAAAGTCATTGCAATGTCATTAGCCTTTTCTATTTCACATGTCCACATTTCATTTCAGCATGATTAGTACTCTGACATCTTATTCAGCACTAGACATTTGAGCATACATGGTCACAGAAGTACAAGCATTTTAGATAGCAAGTTGTGGCATAGCATTCACATTTTACTTTGTCTTTAGCACTAACACAGCAATTCATGCTCATGCTAAACATCAGTCGGAGGCATTTGTAACTGGACACAAATGTGAGACATATAATTGATACCAGCAGAGGACCAAGCAAACTCAACAGGATCATATGATGCCATTAAGCCCCAAAACCACAGCAATAGGCCAACCAAGCAAGCAATTCAGCAAAGGAATGACAAACAAAGCAAGGCAGAGCATTCAAAGTTATCCATACAACAGTAAAATGGCTACAACTTTAATTGGGGAATGAAGAGAGACAAGCAGATTGCTGCAGCAAGATTCAAGGCAGAATCAAGATAGCAAACTGCATGCATTCAAGGGTACAATCCATTAAATTATGGCAGCAAAATTAAAATCAGGGTAGGTTTGAAACGAGAATTCAGAGGGGGGAATTGTTACAAGTCAGCAAGCATAGCAACCCACAAAAAATTCCCACAACAGTTACAGAGAGAGAAAGTATACCTGACAGCTCATTTGTTTCAAGCTTATCTTTTCCCCTTCACCTGCACAAGAAGACGAATTGGTTAGCTAAAAAAAGGGGAATTGGTTAACAGAAAGGGAAGAGGGAAGAATCTAGACAGAAAAAATTCATTCCCATCTTCCCATTAACTCTCCACACACCTTCGACACAATCGAATCTCTCCCTCCAAAAAGGAAACTCTCTACTCATCTGCCCTCACACTCATTGACCTCTCCAGAGCCCCCATAACCTCTCTCTCATACCCAACACACACCAACTCCTACACACAGGATCGGGCCTACCTTTCTCTCCAGCAACCACACCTCTCTTTTTTTTTCTTTTCCATTCATACATACACACATATAGAATCTCTCCCTCACAATTACACTCTTCTCAACAGGATCTTCTTTCTGATCAACCTCTCACAACTCATCCTCCAACTCGCTCTTACCCTCAATCTCTCCACTCAAAAACACTCCACTGACTCTCTCCTAATACACACACATGATTAGTTGGTTTTAAATTTAGTAAAAACTAGGAATATTACACAGACCAAGGCAATGATTAGTTGGTTTTAAATTTAGTAAAAACTCACTTAAAATGGCATAATTACCCTTTATAAACAATTAATTAATAAATCTTCTCTCCCTTCCAACTTTCCAAGACCACTTAAAAGTTTAACCACCTTAATTAACACTTATGGGTATAAATGGAAAAAAGAGTAAAATTGCATTGGTTTTGTAATTGTTTCACTTATTTTGAAAGACTGCAAAAGTTAAAATGTTTCACTTATTTCGAATGGGAGGGAGTACTACTTAAATAAATGGCTACAGATGTGAAACTGGGCTAGAAAATGGCCCAATAATAAAAGCGTAAACTATATTTACTGAGCTCAGTTTTATCGGCAGTATGTATGGGCCTGAACCCGTGAGTTCCCAGTTATTCCACTCTTTGTATAATGCTTTCTTCTGGAGTTAATTACCTGATCTATATCCTTAATGGTACTTGATATTTTCATGTTGCCATGCTTGTTTGTCTGTTTAATCTTTGACATGGAACTTGATGGAGTTGGCATTTGCATTTTATTATACCATTCAATTTATTAGATTGAAATTGAACTCTTCAGTTTGTATTTTGGTTTGATTTTTTAAACTTACTAGTTTCATTTCCATGTGCGTTGCACGTGATCCATCGTGTTTAAATTAAAAAAAAATTAAAATAATAATTGAAATTAATTATAAGTAGAGTTGTCAATCCTGATCCAAACTCGATAACCCGCCCAACCGACCGAATCCAATTTGACCAGAAAAAGTAAACGACTTGAACCCTTCCTATCTGGACTCGATAAACCCGTAAGTTGAATGACCGAAGAAGTTAACCTGAATGACCCAAGAATTTTATAAACTAAAATTATGTTTTATTCAGTAAAAAATCCATGTGTTGTAATTTATGCCAAAATTTTTTTTAATTTATTTAATAAAATTTATATTATTGTTATAATTTTACTATTATGATTAAATTTGCTAAATTTCATTAT
This sequence comes from Corchorus olitorius, assembly GCA_001974825.2. Taxonomy (NCBI): domain Eukaryota; kingdom Viridiplantae; phylum Streptophyta; class Magnoliopsida; order Malvales; family Malvaceae; genus Corchorus; species Corchorus olitorius. Next base: position 27,710 of record AWUE01016792.1, read on the forward strand.
ATGAACAATAATTATATGAAAAAATAAATCAGTTATATGAATAATTTATGATAAATTTATAATTAGTAATTTGGTTTTATACATAATGAATAAATAATAATAATTAATTAGTAATTTCTGGACAACTTTTTCTATTAGGTTTTCCTACCGTACTAATAATCTCACTGGTAAGGGTTGTAATTCTATTTTTATTTTTATGGATACTTATATTTTAATTAATTTATAATTTTAATTAATGTTACGAAAGAACATAAATTTAGATATTATATAATCAATATTTATTTGAACACATACCCCACTTCATAATTAATTATGTATTTAATATTCAAAATTAATATATAAAGGGACAATGTCAACTCTTTACCCGTATATGCAGTTTGCTAAACTTCACCGGTTGTGGATTGTAAAATAAATTGAATAATAAATATATTCCTAGACCTGAAAAACCCAAAATCCGAATGACCCAGAACCCGAGTGACTTGAGGCCAAAACCCAAATCCACCTAACCCTAGACTCAGCAGACTTGAGACCCGAATGACCTGAACCTAGATGAGGCGAAACCCGAATGACCTGAGAAAATTACCTGACTCATTTGACCTAAACCAAGATGACCTGAATCCGAAACCTGTCCAATCCGCCCGATTGACTCCTCTAACTTAATAAATCAAAGGAAATAATTGCATGTTACTCTTCTTATTATTAAAAAAAATCTTTAATATTCATTTTTCAGCTTTTGTCATTCATTATTTATATCTTTGTTTTTCTCCTCAAAAGGTTGTTTCATTCCTTTCAAAAGGTAGAGAAAGAGGATTTTTTTTGTCTAGATTTTGTTAGAACTACGAGATTTGATGAAATTTTTGGTGATTTTAGCCTCAAATCGGTGCTTATCTCGAAGAAAGGACTAGATTGGTGGATTTTAGGGTGAAATTGGCACTAGAAGATGGTGATCGGTAGTGGCGGTAGAGTTCTGATGGGTGTGTGGGAGCCTTTTTGTGCGAAAGGTAGGCCTGGCCCGGCTAAAGGGATGGGTCCTAGCCGGTCCCAACTTCCCAAGAAGAAGAAGTGGGTTTCTAAAGATCGCGAGAAGAAGGAATGAGGAAATCCTGCGGTGACTTGATGAGACTTGTAACAGCGAAAGTAACTCTTGTCCCTAGTGGAGTCGCCGGAAAATGTGGGAGACTTTTTGTGCGAAAGATAGGCTTGGACCGACTCTTTGTTGGATTTAAAGCCAGCCCCAACTCCTCCAAAAGAAGAAGTGCTTTTCACAAAGATGGTGCTCGCGTAGCGGGACTAAAGTCTTGATGTAAGGAAATGGCTGCTACAGTAGGACGAGATAACCCTTAACAGAGGAGATGCGAAGGACCAAAAACTTGGGGAAGTCATCTTGTAATTGAAATACCCATTATAAAATGAATCAAAGACTTTTATTACTTTCTCAAATTTGTGGGAAACAAATGAAAGGTGGGTATTAGAAGAAAGAAGAAAAATACATGTGAGAAGATGGAATCAAAACACAAACTTTCAATAGAGGGAAGAAAACACCAATTCGAACAAAGAGAGACTCAATCTGATAATGGGTAAGTGATTGTTGTAGAGAATAGCTATGAATTCTTGGGAAAAACTTCGTTCTTGTGTTGTGTTGAGAGTTGGGCAGAGATGGTGTTCTTGAGGCATGTCTTGTGCTTGTGCTCTTTCATGGAAACACCCCCCCCCGTTCTGATATGGAAGCCACCATTTATAGCCATTCTTTTATCCGGTTGGAGCCTTTGCCCGGCGGTTCGTTTGGCCTTGCTTTTTTGCTGATTCAGTGAATAACCTTTTAGGCCTACGGTAGAGATCAACCATTGATTCAGTGATTAGCCTCTTAGGCCTACGGCAGAGAATCTCCCCATCTGGGTATGCCAACAATGGTGTTTTCCTCATTTTTGAATTGAGTCTGCTTTGGGTGAGCAAGCGTCGCTGTCAGAAAGTCATTTTCATCAGTAGGATGCGTTGGGTTTCTTCCCAAACTCAACTGGTCTGTTTTGATTCAACTACTATTCCTTTGCCATTTTTGTAATTAGGAACAACCTCCAAGCTTGGCTGCCCCATCACGAAAATGGCATCTGAGCATATTCCTTCCCCTAATGCCTCCAAGCCACAGTTTTCAATGCTTTTCCAGACGTGGGCTTGGTCCACGATTAGTGCTGTGTGAGAGAGATTAGTTAGTATTAATCTTTTACCATAAAAGGATAAAAGTAATTAAATGAGCATAAATAGGATACTGCCCTGATGAAGCTTTCACCGCTATAGTAAGCTCTGAAGTCTTGGTTTTGATGCAGCGGTAGGCTAAAGTGGCTTTTACCCGTATGTCGTTTATGCTTTTGTCCTTACTTCTTTGGCAAATGACACGGTGGCAAAGCTTGGGCCTTTAAGAGAGATGCAGCAGTAGCAAGGTCTTGCTGGGCCATCTGTGGCTTTAGTGCTTTAGGCTCCTTGCTTTGAGAGAAGTGCGGCCCAGCTTCAATTGCATTCTTGGGCCTCCGGACTTTGTAGTAATAACAAGGTGACATGGCCCAATGTGTTACATGTGTTATGGGCCATTGCTATATAGAAAAAAGTAATATGATGGCAAGGTCCAATGTGTTACATGTGCTATGGACCTTTGCCAAGTAGAGAAGGTAACCCATGTGTTATTGTGCTTTGGGTTTTATCACCTTTGAGAGATTGTCCTTGTGTTACATGTGCTTAGAGACTTTGATATAGATGTCTCTGTGTTATAAATGTGTTTGAGGACTTTTAGAAAGAGAAATGCCCTTAGAAATATAAGAAACATAAATATGAGGGAATAGATGACCCAACCTTGAGTATGCTTGGTGGCCTTTTGTGGGCCTTGGATCATCCTCATTTTGACCCCTAACAAGGTGTACACGGCTCGGCGATGGGTCCGGCGGTTGACAATGACAGTGCACGATGGCCACTGAGTATAACGTTGAATGTTTTTAGATTCTTGATGAGTTTTTGGAGAGAAGAGAAGAGATCTTGATGAGTTCTGGATGAGTTCATATATGAGAGAAAAGAGTTTTTATTTGATTTTGAGATGAATTTATGGAAAGTTGGTGTTTCCAAAGAGGAGGAGCAAAATAAAGTGATTTAATTATCAAACCATTATATGGAAAGTTTTTGCATTTAAAACTATATTTTTGGTAAGAAATATAACCTGTCCCAAATGTAAAACTCAAACTTCGTCCAAGTAGCATCAAAGAAACGACAAGAAATTCACAATCCTAAAAGCCAAATTTTAAGGTCAAAATTCAAAAGCCTTGAAGCTTCTAGGAAACAAAACCAAGTGTAAATTAATGTATGCTTTCCAAAAAATAATGAAAAATCAGAATCTAGTCAGATATTAACTTATTCAACTTATTACTTTCAAAATTTTTTTCCTTAATACCATGAATATACCATCCGAGTTTAAGTTGCTATAAAGGAGAAAAACATGTTACCACGTGTGCAAAAATTGCAACCATATATATTGTCAAAAAATGCTTTAAACAATTTTTATCCTTCATAATTGTTCCGGACTCCTGAAATGAGATTATGAATTAAGTGATCATCCTATTAAGTTTTTTCCGATAACTCAAAATGAAATTAGGAACTTTTATTTCGAAATTTATGTTTGGATGAAATTGAAAAATTAACACAATATCATTCTTTAGGCATAATATAAATCAATTGAGTGATTACATAATATAAAGTTACTATCGTACAATGTATGTTCACAAAATCCAAATCTATACCTTACTGTTAAAGTTATCTTCAAACTGCTGTATGCTCAGTATTTGGCTTTTCTCATGCTGACATTTGTTCAACGTTAATTGGTTGGAAGAAAACCAATATATATATTATTATATATTTAGAATTCCAAATATAATATTTATAAATAATATTTACATTGAATTATAATCAAAGTAAAACTTCATTTCTTTTTTCCAGCAGATAATTATTTGAATAAACATTAAAATTTTAAGAATATTTCCTTCCATTTAATTTAACTTAATTGCGATTATATAAGATAAAATTTTACTTAAAATTGAAATTACTCAGTTCCAATCATAAACCCTAAAACCCGACGCGAATGCGCGGGAAAAATATCTAGTGCTTATCATTTTTCACACTTAAAATACATTAGTAAATTACACTAAATGAAAAGAAAATTAAAATGCATATATACATGTCATTAGATCTCGTGATATTTTATTTTGTATATATGAAATAAAAACTCAGTTGTCTTTGGGCTCTAGCACCCCCATTTGTATTGAAATCAGTCGAAAAGCATAATGTGAACAATGTTGGTTGATTATCTCTTCTCAAACTCATATGATCATAAATATATTGCAAGAAGCAAGAATTTTTTTGGGGGTAATAAGAAAAAGAAGCAAGAATTTAAATATATCTAATTTTGTATTTCATTTTATGCCTTGTCCAAAGTGAACCATCCAATAAGCAAACATGATCAAATATTAGAACCCGATTAGTATGTGAGGATATAATAATAGTAGTAAATTATTTATGTTGCCAGTCCAGTCTGCCTAATGTGAACTCCAAGCTTGGGTTTTTGCAATTTAACAAGGGAGTAGTTAAATCACAACATTCCTGCAACAGTTTCAAATATTTTTCTTACTATACATATAGTAATCAAAACATATAATTATATATATGTACTATATAAGAACATATAGGTTTTTATAATTAAGTTAGGGTAATTACCTTAGTTTTGTTCGATTGAAAGTATGGCGGTTGGATATTCCCATGTGTATCGTTTGTGTTAGCATCCGACCATGCTTCTCTGCTACAAAATCAATGTAGTCCAAATGATTCAGAAGACCATATAAACTAAGTATTTGATGTTATATATGTTTTATATATAAATAAAATGAAATCTTCTACTTCCAACATTAAAAATGAAAAAAAGCATATACCAATTTAGATCCTAAAGGAAAATTACTATAAGAAATGCAATATGCGTGCTTTCTATTTGAGGTTTGGTCTTCTTTCACTCCAAATTCCTTGTTATTGATAATATAGCTGCCACTTCCATTAGTTAAAATTATAAACTTCCATTTACGTTCATGCATGCCTAATGCCATAATGTTCCTTTAGTGCTCACTATATTTGCATGCATGTATATATGCTTCAAAATTTTTAGGAACAAACAAGAGCCATCGATCTCAAGCCTTGATGAGTTTATAAGACTCTTAAAACGGTCCAAATACATGTCGGACATCACTTTAAACCCAAAGTACCCTTTCTTTTCTAACAAAACCTTGTATAATATATTCTTCACGCATAATCCTTTTTTTGGTCAAAACACATAAATCCTTGATAAATGCTAATATCGTTTTTTTTTGGCACCAAATGCTAATATCTTTACATCACCAAATTAATTCACTTTAGTCACCAGCGGTCAACAAAAACGGATCAAATCTACTCAAGCAATCTAAATGATCATTGGGAATTAAGAAAACCTTTAATTTTCATTTTTCAGCTTTTGTCATTGTATATCTTTCTTTTTGTCCTCAAAAAATGCTGTTTTCACTCTTCCAAAAGTTGAGAGGACCATATAGAGACGTTTTGTAGTCTCAAGTCTCCAGAAACAAAATATTGGTAAATTCCCTTTAGGAATTGCTAAAGAAATGAGATCTCGTGGACCCTTCTTTTAAAGGCTCCACCATTTAAGAAAAGAAAAGAAACCAAACACAGAAAATGATAAAGCAAAAGCTGCCACAAAGAAATCCCTTTTCTATATATTCTTCAAATATTGTGGACGTTGGGTTTGCTTGCATATATTGTACCATGCAAAAGGAAAAGGAGAAATTCAGATAGTACTGCATCATCAGGTGTTTTACTAAATTGCTTGCTACCATTATATATCGATCGAAATGCATTCATGGCAGGTCATTATCATTGTCATGCTCATTTTCATGCATACATATATACATACACATACATGCATGCATATACATACATGATACATACACATCGTATGAGTATAGAGAGATTAAGAGCCTGGTACATGTACGTACCTAGAAGAATTGCTCCAAAGATCAGTAGAAGAGGGCAAGTGATCAGATTCTAATTGTAGCATTAATGCACCATCAGCTGAAATTCCTGTTTTATCTGCTACACCACAGTCGCTGCTGCTACTAACAACTGTGGATATATCTTCTTCCCCCGATCCATCTGATTGACCTTCAAACACATATTGAAGAATTAATTAGAATGTTAGTTATTTCTAGCTAAATACAATTAAAGCGAACCATATGCTGGATATCTGAAAACATATACGTACAATGCTTTTTCATTTTTTTCCCCAAACATTTATTAGCACAGTCCACCAACCATGACTACGTCATATATGCGAAAAGACTAAATACGGGTCATGCTTTCAAAGATGACCTTGATCGATAGGCCACCAAATAAAATGCAAACTTATCAAAACCTTAACTCAAGACTAATTAATTAAGGGTACCGGAAAATATATTTTCATCTTCATTTTCTTAATCAAAGAAGTCAAGTCACTCTTAAGTCCCAAAAAAATCCGCCGATGAAAGTTTAATATTGAATCCATATATATATATATATATATATATCCTCAAAAGGGGTTGTGGCTTGCCCTTACCATAGAGATGGAATAACTTATCTGCTCCTAAACTTTTTATACAAAAATAAATCAAAGTAGTCAAGTAGCCCAAAAGTTTAGCTAACGAAGATGATATATACAATTTGTAGAAATTGTATGAAAATAGACTGAAAAATTGAATACAAAAGTTTTATTGTTTGCAATTTTTATTCCATATCTATTTGCATTTTCCAAAGGTGTGTATTCATCTTTCATTGACATTGACTAAACATATTTTTTTACAACTATACTTCTTTAACATTATTAATTCTAAGAATCCAAACACAAACCTAAAGATTCTAGTCAATTTAACTCCCTCCCTTTAAATTTCAACAAGGAAAACATGTCATTAACAAAAACATGGTCGTTTGTGTTAACGTTAAATTATTTACATTGTAAGGAAGGCTTGAGTACCCTTTGCAACGTATGTGGCTAATTACTCTTTAGTGGTTAAATCCTTATATTTACTAGGCACTTTTTACATATTATTATATGTACATGTTTTGAAATTTATATGTACATGGAGCCAAATGGAAAAGGAGATAAGGCTGCTAAAAAGAAAGTTGAGAGAGTAAGGCATTTGAAATAGGAATTACCCGAAGAGGGTGCAGGCTTGTCAGTTGTCTTAACAGTGCGATACATCTGCAAAGCAAAGTCATACACATAGCGCAATAAAAAATGAAAATCAAATTCAAAACAAAATCAAACCAATAAAGATATGATATAGTAATCATATTATTATTATACTAATAAAATAAAATATATGGAAAGGTTAGCTTCTCGGATTCATCATTAATTAATCACGAGGTTGATGTTTGATAAGATAGTATTATTGAGAAATGATGACTACTTTTGTCTGCTTTCATCATTTTCTCTCTCTCTCTCTCACTTGAAGCCAGAAGCTGTTGTCTATCTGGTTTCAGAAAAGTTGCAGACTCTTCTGAATCTTCTTTACTGTATTTTATTTATTTAACACACTTCCATTGAAAACCATTGTACTCTCTTCTTCCTAGCTAGGGTTAGGCCAAAACTGAGCCTATTTTGCTCCCGTGTGACCCAGACTTGAGACTTAAGAGTAAAAAAACAGTAACAAAACCTTGAAAATTAGAGCCAATGTTTATATACCTGTAAATGGCTTTTAACATGTGCTAATGTGAGATCCTTGACATCCATCAGCTCTAGAACTGACTTTGGAGTTGCTCCTGCTCATAACACAGTAGAAAAAAATATCAGATTTCCAAACTATATTAACTAGAACAAATTAAAGCAATTGTTTTAAGAGTAAGGGAACTAATTTTACTTTCATGACCCCCAAGTAACTCAACAGCATGAACAAATCTAGCATGAAGAGAGCTAGTCCATCGCATCCTTGGAGCTCTCATACTTCTTTTAGTTGGAAACTTAGGCAAAAATCTTGATCCATGAGAAGATCCAACTCCATAGTGAGGGTGCAACTGTTGGGATTTGAAACCATCCATGGAAATCCCATTACGATAATAACTTGGAGAAGAATACTGATTAGGCCCTGAACTCAAAATGGAAGAAATGGGATCTAACCCTCCTCTAAAATATGGTGAAGAAGAGAGAGAAGGAGAAGAAGAGGCATGATTATGATAAGGTATTTGGTAAAACCCCATTTTGGGATCCCTTGATAATTCCCTTGGTGAAAGATTTTCTATAGTTGCAAAAGGAAATGAACGGCTTTGATGATATATTGGAATCCCTTTGATTGGCCTGACTCCATTATCAAGTAGGGAAGAAGCCTCAAAACCTGATGAATGAATATTTCTTCTGCTAAACTGCTGCAACTCCTGATCCATGGCGACATTAGTTGGATTATGTGCAAGAGACAGCTCGGTGTAAGCTTGTTGCAAGTCATTTCTCATGGATTTGCCGCCGACTTCATGTCGGCTCAACAGATTGAAGCTTTTGTCCATGACTTCACTGTTTTTGTTGCTGCTTATTGAAGAAGTGGAAGCATTGGGTGGACTAATATGTAGGGAAAGATCAGGAATTTGGTTGGAATTAGAAGGTTCAACATAAACCCCTTCTAAGGGCATGTTTCAAAGCTAGGTTTATGTTTAAGGGTTTGATGTTTTGTAAGAAAAAGATGAAAAAAAAAAGAAAGAAAAAAAAAAGCTATGAAATCAGCTTGGATTGTGTTGGCTAAAGGGGAAGAAGGAGAGCTAAGGGGAAAAAAGAGGAAAGAAAAGACTTATCAATCAGTTAATTTATCTTGTTTCAACAAACAAACATGCTCTTAAAAAAGGTAGAGAGAAATAGGTGGAAGGATTTATATATAGATACAAAGCAAAAGAAATAGAAAAAAGGGGAATGGAAGAAAGGAAAGGGGAAGAAAAAAGAGGATGGATTTGGGAATGATGTTCCTCGAAAGTATATATTGGAAAATGACACTAGAGCAAGAATACCACAAGATTTCTTTCTCTAGTCAAAACCAAGCTTTAAACACCAAATATTTTATAAGAAAAAATATGAATATATCAAAAACCAAGAAGAGCTTTGATTTTGGTTCCCCGGAGAGGACGGGATAAAATATGTTAGAAAGAGAGAGAGTTTGGCTAGTATGATTCCTTTTCTCCCACCCTCTTCGCTCTTTCAATCTCTCTATTTCTCTATCTCTCATTCTTTTTTGTTTTTTGTTTTGTTTTTATCCCAAGACAGGGGAATTAATGCGGTTTCATTGCTATTGTTCAAAATCAAAATGGATGGTGGCTAGCTAGCTAGGTTAGACAAGTAGAGGAGAGGGTCATAAATATGGATTGGTATAATGGTTCATATATAAGGCACGTTGGCTCAGCTTATTTGCCCAGCTTATTTAACAGCTTATTTACTGAAAAAACTTTAAGTTGGGCTAAACGGAAAATCCAAAAGTGTTTTCCAAAAGTTATTTTCAGTTGTTTTTTAACTAAAAGCTAGAAACTCTAAATTGAAACTTTTTCCAGAAGTACTTTTTCAGAAGAGCTTTAAGCTAGGCCAAACAGGCACATAGTCACGGTGGCGATTTTAGTCGTGAACGTGGTTATCGTAACGCAGGATATGATTTTTTTTCTGGTCATAAACATTATATATAAATGAGTTACACAATAGGAGGTAACCCTCTTCTTTCCCTTAATCTCACCCCATCCATCCCAGGATTCAAACTCGGGACCTCCCACAAGAAGTCCCAAGCTTTAACCATTGAATGTCCCCTTGGGGACTGTCGCGGATATGATTGGTTTACAAATCTCTTCGGTATATAAAAAATTATTAGATAGAATCATTCCACCACATCAAAACTGGGACTAATCATTAAAATTGAGTCATGTTATATGAATTCATAAAATTTTAAAAAAAAATTTAACTAAAGGGTTTAGTCCTATCTTTGATAAACATAAAACAATTAACATGGTAAGTCTTCAAATTAAGCACATTTTAGAAAATAAAAGAAAATTTATGAGATTAATGGTTGGTCTCATGACTAACGTGTTTGGACAATTTGCATATATAGTTATTTCTTTTCGATATATAATAGTCATATCGTATACCTATTAATTAAATAATCAAGTTTGCGCAGATTCTATATATACGAGGAGATTTTCTAATACCTAATTTCTATTAAAGAACTCACAACATCATAAAAACAATTTATTTAGGAAAAAATAATTACTATTCACCCTAAGTTAAAGGTTGACATTTCCTTTAGAATACTCCCTCCGTTCCTTATTATAAGTATAGTTATTAAATATGGACCGACAGTCGGACCGCTTGACCTTCTGACTCGGGTATGGGACCGGTCCGATTTAGTCATTAGACATTTTAGGCAATTGACCCATTGCGACCCGCCGTGACCCGTTGCGACCTGAACAAAATCGTTGACCTAACCGGTTTTCATGAACTGGTCAAATTGATGGTCTTAACTATAATTTTATATTTATACCTATTTATATTCAATTTTTTAATAAATTAAAATGGTATTATTGTAAATTCATATTATAATAATTAGAATTCATAAAAAAATGATATTTTTTATATTAAATTTAACATTTAAGCTATATAAATATTAAAATAAAATTATGAAAATATGTAAAAAAATAATTTTAATATATTAATTAATAATCCGTATTGACCCGATCGACCCGACGGTTGAACCACCTGATCTGGAAACTTGAGCGGGTCAGTGTCCGGGCCAGTTTTAATAACTATGATTATAATCAGTTATAATCTTCAAGTCCTAATTACTTATAAGTCCTAATTATAATCACTTATAAGTCCTAATCAACCGAAATCTTCAACCAAGATAAGCAGTTAATAGTTAGTTGGTTTGTAAATTTTATGTATATTTTAGTCTATTTTCCCATAACACCCTTAATTTAATATTCACCTATACGCACATACTCACTCTCTCCTTCATTCAAGAAGGGTATATTTGGAAAACAAGAAATTAATGCCTTCTTTATTGTGTAAAATGACAAATAAAAAAGAACAAAGGATTGTGACTTATAAATATGAACAGAGGGAGTATATTTTTTAATACTAATTAATACATAATTAATAATGTAATGGGGGATGTTTCAACTTTTAACCCATTTATTTGAGTTCAAAAACTCCACCGGTGGTAGGGGTGAGTATTCAGATAATTCGATTAATTTGGGTAAGAAATTCTCTTAACTGAATTAATTGATCACTATAAATCTTAACTGAATTGACAGGAAAATTTTGCTCATCCGATTAACTTAATTATATTGTATTGGTTAATTAGGGGAATAACTGACTAAATCGATTTTTTTAAAAAAATATATATAAATTTGTTTTGGAATAGAAAGAAATTTGATAAAGCGGCAAAAATACATGGGAGATCCCTGCATTGCAAAAAAAATATTCAATTTCATTAGTGTATTCAAAAAGCGATCAATTTAATCCTTGTAATAACAAGATTGGGTCAATTTAGTCTCCATACTCACAAGAATGAGTCAATTGAGTCCAATCAATAACGGCACAATTTGGGCAATTGAGGACTCAATTGACCCAATATTATGAGTATATGGACTAAATTGGCCCAATCTTGTTAGTATAGAGACTAATTGATCGCTTATTGAGTACAAGGAAAAAATTGAATTTTTTTGTGCAATACAAGGACTTCCAGGGTATTTTGACCAACTTGTTACAATTTATGTTTATGTCTTTTAAAACATTATTACAATGTTTAAAAAAAAACATAATATTACAAGGTAATACATTAGAATCATCCAACTTTAAGTTTCAAAGTAATATAAGGCTATATAAATTCGGGTAACTCGGGTACTCGAGACAAAAATTTTACTCGTACCCAACCGACTTAACCTAATTAATCTAATTAACTGAGTTAACCAATCCGATCAATTATCCAAATTTGATCGGTTAAATCGGTTAACACAGCTTTACCTGAGATTGCTCACCTCTAACTGGTGGCGTATCAAATAATTATACTTAATTTAAATGTTATATATATATATATATATTTGAAAGGCAGATGAGATATGAATTTTATTGATCAAAGAAGTCTGAACCATTACAACAGTAGCACAGTCATAAGAACCAACAGAACATATACCAACTAAACAACAGCTAAGAACCAACAGAACATATGCCAACTAAACAACAGCAAAGAATCAAAGAAAAAAAACAAGGGATGTTTTATATATATATATATATATATATATATTCTCTTATATTCTTCATAACTAAATCCTAGCTAGAGCCAATAACTTGACCTAAAACACACTTGTGGACAAGGACAACAATGTGCAAAAAGTCCACTCAACAATTTATTCCTATCTTATAAAAGCAAAATTGAACCCACCTCTTACTTTTCTTTCCCTAGCTACTTTCATCCTTCAAAATGCCAAAAAAAAAAGTTTTCTTATTCCACACTCATCTCTAGCTACTAACTATTCTTTCCCCTAAAGTTCTATATTTTTTCTGTGCTAGCTATATATAAGTTCCTTCATAAAATATAATATATAGAGATATTTTAGGGAAACGGAGCATCAAGAGTGATTGTGTTATGAATAGGACTAGAAATTACATGAATTAAGTGGCTATAAGGTACTCGTACGTGTATCTATATCTATTTATATTATATATTAGTCTTCACTTCTACGTGCATGGCACGTCGTAATCCATCGTGTTTAAATTAAAAGAAAATTAAATAATAATTGAAATTATTTATAAGTAGAGGTGTCAAACCTGATTCAAACTCAATAATCCATCCAACCCAGCTGACCCGATTTAACCAGAAAAAATAAACGACCTGAAACCATTCTATGTAGGCTCGGCAAACCCGTAGCCCGAATAATCCGAGAAGTTAACCTGAATGATCCAAAAATATTATAAACTAAAATTATGTTTTATTTAATAAAATCTCAATTGAATCCGAGTTCTATACCCGAAAAAATCAAAACCCAAATGACCCAGAACCTAAGTGACCTAAGGCCAAAACCCAAAACCGCCTAACCTTCCAGCAGACCCGAGACCCGAATGACCTGAACCTAGATGAAACGAAACCCGAATGTCTTGAGAAAATTACCTGCCACATTTGATTTGTACCCAGATGGTCGAACCCGAAACCCGTCCAACCCGCCCGATTGACTCCTCTAACTTTTTAAGTCAAATGAAATAATTGCATGTTACTCTTCTTTTTATTTTTAAAAACTTTATAAGTTTTTTTTAATTAAATTAATAAAATGGTGAAATTAAAATAGGTATAAAAATATTAGATTTAATAAAATAAAAATAGAGTTTTTAATTGAGTAAAACTATAAAAGTATCTTTACAAAATTCTAATATTTAAGTTTTTTAATTAAAATAAAATAGTAAACTGGTAAAAATAAAATGGTTATAAGGATATTAGACTTAATTAAATTAAAATAGACTTTTTAGCTGAGAAAAACTATAAAACTTTAAATAATAGAATTTAAGAAATATATTTTAAAAATAAGGGTATAAAGGGTGATTCAAAAGTTTTACAAGAACTCGTACTTTTATATCTATATAAAAGTACGAATAAGGGGAAACTTTATGTTTTCCGATTGTATCCTTATTTTTTAAACATATTTCTAAATTGACATTATTAAAGTATATTTTAATTATGCCATTATTATTAATATAATATTTAAAATTGCCAATATGTTTTAATTATGGCATTATTAAAATATATAAAATTGCCATTATTAAAATATAAAATCCTAACCATTAAAGGATTTTGATTTTAAATTATATAAAAAAATATAATATTGATAATATGGACATAAAATTTTAATAAATAGCATTTTTTTCTTATGCAATATTAATAAATATATTATCAATATATGTGGTTATCAACTTTTTTGATTAATATATTTCTTCATATTAAAACTTTCTGGGAACAGGTAATTCTAAAGTTTTGAAACATCATTGTTTTTATTTTCTGAGTTTTGGTTTAACTATCTTTATTAAAAAAATTTTACTATAATTACTGAGTTTTGATACAAGAGTCTGGTAAGCCATGGGTTAGGCAAAAGTAGACTTAGTATCTCTGTAGGTAATTCTAGTAATTTTTTATAATATTGATAGTAGAACCCCCATTTAGTAGGAAAATAAAACAAAAGATGTTACCATTTCTTAGGAGAACCAACTCTTCTGCAAGTTTGGTTTCCAATAAATCCCAAGAATCTGACCAAACCTCCCAAACAACTAATGAACAAGAAGTACATTATGAAAATGTTCCCCAACAATTTGATAATTGGAACATTCCTATTGTACCCATAAGCCAAATTTACAAGAAAACAACTTTTGAAAGTTTAAATGCTTTCTGTAATTACATTATAAAAACAAAAGAAAAAAGTCTTCTTATCCAAAAGGAATATCAAACTATCCAATTGCTTGACAAAGCAATTATCAATAAACTTAAAGACCAAAAATATAAATATATTCATTTTGGATTAGTTCAAGTAGCTGTGAAACCTCTTAGTGTAGAAGCCACAAAAAATACATCAATTTTAATTGTCTTAAGAGACCAAAGACATATTATGTTTAATGATTCTTTATTAGGAACCATAGAAACAAGTCTTTGTACAGTGCCAATACATTTCAATTGCTATCTAAATTTTATGGTATCTTTAACTGACAAAAACATTTTGAAGTCATTAACTCTTCAAATACATACCCACAATTATAAGATGCTTCCAAGATCTGAAGTTTTAACTTTAGTTTATAGATTACATTTTAAAACAATGTATTCTGTGGTTAATACCAAGGCTTTATTACAAAGCCCAAAAGGAGAAACTACTCTTTTAATAGAAACTGACACTACAAGAGCTCACACAGTAATACCCAAAACTATCCAATGGCATGAAGTAAATCTTCCTGAAAGATGGAAATTAGAAGGTGCTACTGGCCCAGTAGAACCAATCCCACTTAGAAATAATTCATTAAGAGAAATATCCCAACACCAAGATGGCACAGTAGAACTAGTATTCAATAGACCAAACAGATTACCTCCAAGATACTCTTTTGATATAGCTAGTTCAAGTTCAGCATTCAAACGATTACATATAGAAGAGGAATCAATTATAGATAGCCAACAACAAGATTATAGAACAGCTAGAACATCTGTCTCTTCAATACCCATATCAAATACCCAACATCATGAGTTCAGAACTGCAAGAGAGTCCGCATCTTCAGTACCCAGCTCATTTAAGACTAATTTACAAGGAATAGATAACTCCTCAAAAATAGCCCAGCCTATTTATGCTAGGCAAATAGAAACTCCCCCAAACAGCCGCTAAATAGAAAGTCCTCCTGACTCACCAATGTCACCAACTTATTCTCCAATGACTAATAATGTAAAATTTGAAGGAGAATCCGAAATTTATGTTATACAAAAGCCTTTTGAGATCAATAAAGAATGGTGTAGAAAACATTTCTATTCCAATAAAAACAGAGTTTTAAGAAATGAATATTTTAAAAATTACAAAAATGAGAAGGAAGAAATCCTTCAAAAATATTATGAGTTTATGAATATCCATAGAATCCATTATAAATTTTTTCAAATGGTTCAAAGAATATTACTCAGATTCTATTAATATGATGAAAAATAATACCAAATGGCAGACCAGCAGAGGAGAAATTGAGTCTCAACACCCTCCTCTGATGGAAGTACAATATTATCATAAAAATAATGGCATAAAAGCATGTCCTTTAAAAATAAGAAGTCCTGATGCAGGAGAACAAATCTCATCAAAAAATATTAAAATGATTCTTGAACAAAATAATTTTACAAATCTTAATCTTCATTCTATAGGAAAACAATTAGATCATATCGAAAACTTAGTTATATCATATCCAAAAAAGAACATAATAAAAGAAAATATTAAAGAATCCACTTCGGAGTCAACAAATATATTAAAGAATCATCGATGAAACCAATATTTACACCTTATGAAATCCCAAAAAATTTTCAAAAAACATTTTTAAATGAAATACAAGATAGGCTTAAGCTTTTAGAATCTGAACTTATAGCCCCCGATACTCCGATACAAACCCAAAATTCGATAAATACATTAAAACAAACTTCTCAATCTGAAACTGAACAATCTGATGATAATCAAATTAATAAAATGAATTGGAGAGAAACCTAAAAAATTATATTATCCAAAAACAACTGCACCAGATCTCAATATTGAGGAAAAACCAGTTTTCCAAAATAAATATAATGCTAATACTATATATGAATGGAATATTGATGGTATGTCTTAATACAACATCCTCAATTTATTACAGCAAATGACAATGGTTTCCAATGTTTATAAAACCCAAAATCAAAATGGTCTAATTAATGATCAAGCCATAGCCAATC
>AWUE01016793.1:0-11800 GCA_001974825.2 Corchorus olitorius
CTGAAATTTCGATCTTTAAGGTGAGATGGATCACCTATAAAATGTTTTGAGATTGAGAAAATCAGGGTTGCAACTGCATCTTGAATTTATCTTCCTTCATCGTCATAAATGATTCTTCCTTGGTTATCTCTTTTGATGGCTTTTAATATTTCTTCATGTTGTTGTGTAGTAAGTGCATGATCCCACCATCCTTTTAATTGACCAGTAAATCCAGTTACTAAAAGATTGGCTATGGCTTGATCATTAATTAGACCATTTTGAGTTTGGGTTTTATAAACATTGGAAACCATTGTCATTTGCTGTAATAAATTGAGGATGTTGTATTCAGACATACCATCAATATTCCATTCATATATAGTATTAGCATTATATTTATTTTGGAAAACTGGTTTTTCCTCAATATTGAGATCTGGTGCAGTTGTTTTTGGATAATATAATTTTTTAGGTTCTCTCCAATTCATTTTATTAATTTGATTATCATCAGATTGTTCAGTTTCAGATTGAGAAGTTTGGTTTAATGTATTTATCGAATTTTGGGTTTGTATCGGAGTATCGGGGGCTATAAGTTCAGACTCTAAAAGCTTAAGCCTATCTTGTATTTCATTTAAAAATGTTTTTTGAAAATTTTTTGGGATTTCATAAGGTGTAAATATTGGTTTCGTCGATGATTCTTTAATATATTTGTTGACTCCGAAGTGGATTCTTTAATATTTTCTTTTATTATGTTCTTTTTTGGATATGATATAACTAAGTTTTCGATATGATCTAATTGTTTTCCTATAGAATGAAGATTAAGATTTGTAAAATTATTTTGTTCAAGAATCATTTTAATATCTTTTGATGAGATTTGTTCTCCTGCATCAGGACTTCTTATTTTTAAAGGACTTGCTTTTATTCCATTATTTTTATGATAATATTGTACTTCCATCAGAGGAGGGTGTTGAGACTCAATTTCTCCTCTGCTGGTCTGCCATTTGGTATTATTTTTCATCATATTAATAGAATCTGAGTAATATTCTTTGAACCATTTGAAAAATTTTATATGGATTCTATGGATATTCATAAACTCATAATATTTTTGAAGGATTTCTTCCTTCTCATTTTTGTAATTTTTAAAATATTCATTTCTTAAAACTCTGTTTTTATTGGAATAGAAATGTTTTCTACACCATTCTTTATTGATCTCAAAAGGCTTTTGTATAACATAAATTTCGGATTCTCCTTCAAATTTTACATTATTAGTCATTGAAGAATAAGTTGGTGACATTGGTGAGTCAGGAGGACTTTCTATTTGGCGGCTGTTTGAGGGAGTTTCTGTTTGCCTAGCATAAATAGGCTGGGCTATTTTTGAGGAGTTATCTATTCCTTGTAAATTAGTCTTAAATGAGCTGGGTACTGAAGATGCGGACTCTCTTGCAGTTCTGAACTCATGATGTTGGGTATTTGATATGGGTATTGAAGAGACAGATGTTCTAGCTGTTCTAAAATCTTGTTGTTGGCTATCTATAATTGATTCCTCTTCTATATGTAATCGTTTGAATGCTGAACTTGAACTAGCTATATCAAAAGAGTATCTTGGAGGTAATCTGTTTGGTCTATTGAGTACTAGTTCTACTGTGCCATCTTGGTGTTGGGATATTTCTCTTAATGAATTATTTCTTTGTGGGATTGGTTCTACTGGGTCAGTAGCACCTTCTAATTTCCACCTTTCAGGAAGATTTACTACATGCCATTGGATAGTTTTGGGTATTACTGTGTGAGCTCTTGTAGTGTCAGTTTCTATTAAAAGAGTAGTTTCTCCTTTTGGGCTTTTTAATAAAGCCTTGGTATTAACCACAGAATACATTGCTTTAAAATGTAATCTATAAACTAAAGTTAAAACTTCAGATCCTGGAAGCATCTTATAATTGTGGGTATGTATTTGAAGAGTTAATGACTTCAAAATGTTTTTGTCAGTTAAAGATACCATAAAATTTGGATAGCAATTGAAATGTATTGCCTTGTACAAAGACTTGTTTCTATGGTTCCTAATAAAGAATCATTAAACATAATATGTCTTTGGTCTCTTAAGACAATTAAAATTGATGTATTTTTTGTGGCTTCTACACTAAGAGGTTTCACACCTACTTGAACTAATCCAAAATGAATATATTTATATTTTTGGTCTTTAAGTTTATTGATAATTGCTTTGTCAAGCAATTGGATAGTTTGATATTCCTTTTGGATAGGAAGACTTTTTTCTTTTGTTTTTATAATGTAATTACAGAAAGCATTTAAACTTTCAAAAGTTGTTTTCTTGTAAATTTGGCTTATGGGTACAATAGGAATGTTCCAATTATCAAATTGTTGGGGAACATTTTCATAATGTACTTCTTGTTCATTGGTTGTTTGGGAGGTTTGGTCAGATTCTTGGGATTTATTGGAAACCGAACTTGCAGAAGTGTTGGTTCTCCTAAGAAATGGTAACATCTTTTGTTTTATTTTCCTACTAAATGGGGGTTCTACTATCAATATTATAAAAAATTACTAGAATTACCTACAGGGATACTAAGTCTACTTTTACCTAACCCATGGCTTACCAGACTCTTGTATCAAAACTCAGTAATTATAGTAAAATTTTTTTAATAAAAATAGTTAAACCAAAACTCAGAAAATAAAAACAATGATGTATCAAAACTTTAGAATTACCTGTTCCTCCCTAGCTCGGATACCAGAGAAACCCGAAGGATCTGAGGATCTGAGGTTATAAGAATTGAAGGCTAATTGATGTTTTGAATAATAAAAATAAGAATAATAAAAAGTAAGAAAATTGAAAACTTGAGAGAATAGAATTGGATCTGAATTGGAAAATATGGAGAAATTTTATTTCTTTGTGTGAAATTTGAACCTGAGGTTTACATTTCGATTCAGGAACCTTTATATAGAGAGCTCCATCACACAATAATACATACAATCAATAATTCTAAGTGTTTTGAATTGTTTAGCATTATTGGAAACATTTTTGCAGAGCATTATTTACCACTTTGCAGAGCATTATTTTCTACTTTGCAGAGCATTATTTTCCACTTTGCAGAGCATTATTTTCCACTTTGCAGAGTGCATTATTTTCTTCAACTTCAGCTTTGCATTATTGGAAACATGTTTATAGAGCATTATTTTCCACTTTGCAGAGCACTTCTTGTTGCGAAGATTCCTTTCATTTTGCAGAGGATAATTTTTTTTTTTAAGTCTGGAAAAATTTGAATTCTGCTTCTTCTTTCTGGTCTTAGCAATCTTGACTGTAGTGGAGTCTTCTGCCAGATCTACAGTTTTCTCTGATGATGCTTGAGATTCTTCTTCCTCATCTTCCGTTTCGGAGTCAGAATCCATTGAACTTAGCATTTCTGCCATAAGCTTCTTGTATTCTTTCTTGGTTTTTGCTTGTGCTAGTATAGTACTAGCATTAGATTTTGCTTGTAGAAATCTGGCTATGTCTTTGTCTGGAGAGGCAGATTTACAAAGACTTTTGGCAAAGAAATTATCCAAGTACTTTGTGTCATATTTTTCTTCATTGAATTTATCCCACCATTTTGTTTTGAAGACTCTGATCAGATATAATACATTGAGACCTTCATTGAATTTATAATTATAATTCCATGAAACGATCCATGAAATATTTAATTTGGTGAAAAAATGAATAGTTGGGTAAAGGTGTTTTTGATCTAGTTCAGGTTGGTATTTGTCAAAGAATTTGGACCACAGGCCTTTCATTTTTTGTGGTAGTATTTCAGGTAGACCTGGCAATCCGTGTTTCGTGTCGTGTTTCGTGTCGTGTTTACATAGGGTATAAACACATATTAGGCATGACACGAACACGACACAAATCCAAACACGAACACGAGACCTGTTTATAAACGTGTACACGGGACACGACACGACACAACACGATTAAGCCGTGTAACGTGTCTTGACACGACACGACACGTTTGACACGATACTATTTTTCAAATATTTCAATTAACTAAACTATATATATATATATATATAATTAGAGCTATAAATGTCTAATTTTAAAACATAAAGATAAATTATCCACAAATATGAATATCAATTCTAGCAAAGTTGCTAACACAAATATGAGTAAAATTAATTAATTGAGTATATTTTTTTATAATAATTATTTGGATATATTAGAAATTTAGAATATAGGTTATTTAAGGGTTTTAATTAGGCGTGTCTAACGTGTCGTGTAACAGGTCTTTCGTGTTATCGTGTTAACCCGTTAATCAAAGCGTGTCACTCGTATCTTAAACGTGTTAATCGTGTCTTGACACGATTAGGACACGAAACACGATAATCTTAATCGTGTCCGACACGATTCAAACACGAGACACGATAAGTCAAACACGAACATGACTAAACGTATCTCGTATCAGCCGTGTCGTGTCGTGTCAGAACACGAATTGCCAGGTCTAATTTCAGGTGATGGTCCATACCAATTCCACCATTTTTGAAACCAATTTGGGAATTTGTATTGGCACCCATACTTGAAGTATATGAGCCAGGAATGTCGTATATGTTTGTTATTCATTTGAAATGCTACATACCAGGCCTGAATATAATCCCAATATGAAAAATGGGTGCAATGGTCGATTTTTGTGGAAAATGAGGTTGGGAATTTTATCAAGGTTGATGGATTTTGTTCCCAAAAAGTTTAAATGCTTTCTGTAATTACATTATAAAAACAAAAGAAAAAAGTCTTCCTATCCAAAAGGAATATCAAACTATCCAATTGCTTGACAAAGCAATTATCAATAAACTTAAAGACCAAAAATATAAATATATTCATTTTGGATTAGTTCAAGTAGGTGTGAAACCTCTTAGTGTAGAAGCCACAAAAAATACATCAATTTTAATTGTCTTAAGAGACCAAAGACATATTATGTTTAATGATTCTTTATTAGGAACCATAGAAACAAGTCTTTGTACAGGGCCAATACATTTCAATTGCTATCCAAATTTTATGGTATCTTTAACTGACAAAAACATTTTGAAGTCATTAACTCTTCAAATACATACCCACAATTATAAGATGCTTCCAGGATCTGAAGTTTTAACTTTAGTTTATAGATTAGCTTTTAAAGCAATATTAATAAATATATTATCAATATATGTGGTTATCAACTTTTTTGATTAATATATTTCTTCATATTAATTAATCTAGAGGAACGAAATTTGAACATCCAATATGAATTAATTTGTAAATTTTTTTTTGTTAAAAAGCTAACCGACTATGTAAATTATAGACTTTTATATATTTTTGTATATAAACCGTTAATTTTTCTAGGTTAGTTTTATAAGTTTGGACATAAATTTATCTATTATTGTGCTTTTGGAATTGAAATTGAAATGCTTTATAAAATCACAATAAACCATACCAAAAGTTAATTGATAGTGATTAATTATCCAAAATTAATTGTAATCTGCGCACATGTATATTGTGTAATGCATAATTATTAATTAATAATCTTTTAATAACGATATATTGAGTGATTAATCTTTAAATCTTTTTTTTTTGTGAAATCTTTAAATCATAGTATATATAATGCTTTATGAGTTATCAAGGGCTCGATATTTACGAAAATGCTTAATTTAGGGCCTATTATTCAAGAAATCTCGAATTACGGTCCAACGTTGTTCAGTATGAATGATATATGTTTTGTACTATTGAATGGACGAGCTCAATCTAAGAATGGGAGAGCTTAATATGAATGATTCATACATCTACTAAATAGATGAGTTCAATGTGATAATGATATATAATTTCATAGAATAATTATCGAAATTTCATATTATGGTATCAAAAATTTATAGGGAGATTAATAAAATTTCATAGAGAGGTTATCAAAAAAATCATATGGAGGTTGTCAAAATTTCATAGAAAGGTTTATGAAAATTTCATACTTAGGTTATCAGTATTTCATTGGGAGTTTATCACAATTTCATAGGGTAATTATCAAAATTTCATAGTGTGGTTATCAAAATTTCTTAAGGTGATTATCAAAATTTCATAAAAATATTTAATTATAACACGTTGGGCCACGTGCAATGCACGTGAAAGTTAAAACTAGTATATATAAAAGTACGAGTTCTTGTAAAACTGTTGAATCGATATAAAAGTACGAGTTCTTGTAAAACTGTTGAATCGCCCATTATACCCTTATTTTTCAAACATATTTCTTAAATGTCATTTCTTAACTATTATAGTTTTATTCTACTAAAAACTCTATTTTTATTCAATTAAATCTAATAATATCTTTATTTTTCTATTTTACTATTTTTCAATAAAATTTTGGATATATTAAATTTTTTTAACATACAGTTTTATTCTACTTAAAACTCTACTTTCATTTAATTAAATTCCATATATTATAATTATTTTATTTTTACCATTTTAATTAAAAAGGTTATTATGATTGAGATCTTACTATTTGATAGTTTATAGTAATGTATTATGATTAAAATTTATTATTTCCCTAACCTGCAATTATTTTATTTGACTTATAATTATATTTTTGCTTGATAAATGTAACTCTTGCTGTGGGTTTAAATTTGATGTTTTACTTTGTTAATATTTTTCTTTATGTGAGATAATTTCTTATGTTACTTTGATAGTAAAACCTAATGTATATACAAATGGGCTGGTCGGGTTGGATTGGGTTTAGGTCAGTTTCGGGTTAAGGAATTTTGGGTTATAAGGGTTCGGTTAATATTCAGTTTCAGGTTGGATTGGGTTCAGATCGCTCAAATGTCGGATCATTTGGGTTTTGGTCAATTTTGGTTTGGGTCTTTTTTCAGTTTCGAGTCATATGTTCCGATAATTTCTAGTTTGAGCCTTCGGTTTTCAGGTCAGGTCTTTTCGAATTCGGGTCATTTAAATATAAATATAATCAATCCTGATTCGGGTAATTTCGGTCTAATCTCTCGGGTTGATCGGGTTCGGGTCATTAAGAATTTGGATCAAGTCATTTCGGTTTCGGATTGAGCGGATTTTTTGGTCAAATTGGGTTGAATAAGGTTTGGTTTCAGCCGATCGAGTCGAATACCCGCACTCAGGTAAAATTTTACCAGCTCTAATAATAGATTTCTTTAGAACAAAATTAGTAGTATACTTAAGATTTTAATCTTCATTTAATTTAAAACAGATTTGGTCACGTGCATTGCACTTGAAAGTGAGGACTAGTATAATTAAAATGATGAAAACCAGTGAAATTTGGTCTAAGGGGAGTGTATTAATTTAATTGCTACTAATCACATCCAATTCTTCATGATCTTATAACGAAACTAATATTTGATGAAGATAACGAAACTAATTAATCTTAATTAAAAGTTACAACTACACATATATACCAAACCAAAGCAACCCTAAGTGGGATTTCAATTGGTTTATAAGCAAGGCCCATTCTAGTTTTGGAATAGTGAGAATACGGTACAAATAGAAAAAAGAAACAGTGAGAATACTATTCATGTTTGGTAGTATTCATTAGTATTATAAATATAAATATAAAATAATATTTAGAGGTAACGTAGGTAGACCCATTGACCTTATGATAAGATAGAGACTAGACAAAAAATTTGGGCTTTGTTTGCACTCATGTGTGTTTTTTCTTCGTAAACCCTAAATCTATGTACTCTCACTTATTTAATTTTTCTTTCTAAATTCTAATTCCTTTTCAACCTCCCAAATATTCCCTTCTAATCTTGTCCGGCATTCATGGGTTTTATTATGTCTTTCTTTACATGAAACTCTGAAAAAACTATACTATATTCATTGACTAGCTAACACACACCATTTACGTATAGTAATTAGTCTATTTGCTAAACCCTAGGTTAAATCAAATTAACATATTTTTTTATACATAATCAAAATTAACATATACCATACATAGTACTAAACTAATTTGTTTATATGGGAAACCTGCAAACCTTTAACCATAAATGCACAATGGAGATAATTACAAATTTGTTCTTGGGGAGCCAAACTATATCATCTCTTTTTTGCAGCAAAAATAAAATATGAGCCAAAACTTTTAATGCTAGGGAAGATTTCGAATACAAAGGCGGTTTGTTTCTAGATAGTACATTAAATGTATGATGTATGTCGAAATAATAAAAAGATACATAACACCCGAACATCTTTTTTTTTTTTTTAAGAAAACCCGAACATCTTATTTAAGTGGTAGGTGTATTGGTATATATTATAATTTCTTTATGGAGTTTTTTACCAAACTATAATACTTTGAAAACTTATTTCCCAAAATATAATAGATTTAAAGTTTCTTTCAAAAAAAATAATAGATTTAAAGTTATTATTTCTTAAACTATAGCAATTTATGCCACCTAAGTCTACATGTAATATTTTCTTTTCTTTTCTAAATAATTAAAAAATAAAAACGCAACAACGGTAACGCAAAAAGTTTGTTCTCTTGCCTACTAACACAAACGGTTTGTAACTAAACGAAAAAAAAAATCCCCTTTAACCTGATACCAAATTACCTTGAAACACTTGTTGGATCTTCTCTACTCATCTTTCCCGTCTCTAAAATTAATCTTCTTATCAATTTGTTCAAATGACAAAGATTTGTTGCGCCAAAAATCTCTTTAAATAGAGTTTTTGTGAAAAACTTAATAGCAGTGCGGGATGTGCCAGTCATTTTGCTGAAAACGACAAAGAGGTGGTAGAAACATTTTGGTGGTGCGCGTAGCCCAAGAAAGTAGATCAGAGCGAGTGAATTGCGGGAACTGGATCAATGTCACACCGGAGTATTTAAATCACCGATCCCAAATTGATTCTCAAAAGTAAAACGTTTCAAAAGATTTCTTGCTAGAAAGAGAGATTGAAATAACAAGTTGATTGTTATTCATATAAAAAACATGTAACAAATGTTTTAATATCCTGAGACGAGATTGAAAGAGAAGAAAAACTCGCGGAGAGTAGATTTAACGTCCTGAGACGAGATTAAAATAGAGAAATATTGAAGAAGGAGGCTGACTCGTGTTGAAAAAAGATAGATTTTGCAGGGTTGCTACAGAAAGTAGTGTAGGGTCAGAGAGAAAATAAGCGCAGAGCTTAATTTTTTGCGCGGAGCAAGTTTGTAGCTTCAGAAGCGTCACAAGAACACTGGGAAATCACGGAGATTTCAGGCGAGCGTCAGCATTGAAGCTTTCAAGGAACACTGGGAAATCACGGAGATCTCTGGCGAGTGTCAGCATTGAAGGTTTTAAGGAACACTGGAAATCACGGAGATCTCAAGCGAGTGTCTGCAGAGAAAATTGATAGGAGCCTCTGATAAACATCGAGAAATCACGGAGATTTCAGCAGAGTGTCTCCAGAGAAACCGGATAAGAAAGCATGGAGCCTTCAGATCTTGCGCGGAGGAAGTCTGAGGCTGTGGAAACGTGTTGAAAACTGAAGGGGGAGGTCTTTTTATATAGGGGGCGGCTTATGCTTGGTAACATAGCCAATGTTTTGCTGCAAACTTGCTGACTAAGTATATGCTGTGATCCGACTTGACTTGCTTACTTGACTTCCTTCTCCGACGATTCAAGGAATCTTCCTAGAAGTTACTGAGAGATTCTGAAACCTTCAACACTAACTATCGTCCATGACTTGATCAATAGCCGACCATCTCACATCCAACATGAACTTGACGCAATTTCCTCCATCTTGACCCGGGCTTCGGTTGTTTTTGCACTGTAATTTGATTTACTGACAAAGTAACCAAAACGATCCTAACTTCGAACATAAACCATTAGGCCACAAAATTGATCATATTTTAACCATTCTTGGCCTTTAGTTCGATCAAAAAAGAGATCGGATTCAAAAATGACTAAACCGGGGTGGAAAGCCATATGTCGTTAATTGAAAGACTTGCAAAAGTTGTCAGAAAATGGTCAAAATAGGCTAAGCACGAAATTGACTTGCATTTAACCATAATATGACATTACTAACATGACTTCATGCTAATATGTCATATCGAGCTCCAATTTGACTTTTTCCAAGCAAGTGTCCTTAATTGAAAACCGCGGAAAAGTTACGACTGATGTCGAATTAAGCCCAAATTTCACCAGTAGGGTTCAAATACCATGTAGACACCCATTTTAATCCGGTATCCTTTAATTTAAGGCAATGTAATTCTTAATTGGCATTAGGGTCACCTAGGGGGCATTTTAGTCATTTGCACATTCAGGGGCATTTTGGTCATTTTAAGTTCATATTTAATTTAGATTAACTAATTCATTTTTAGTCATCTAGATTACATTAGAAAAATCAAAAATGAAATATATATATATATATATATATATATGTGTGTGTGTGTGTGTCTGTTTTTCTTCTTAGCTTTGTACTACAATTTCATTCGCACATTCTGTCTAATTAATTTGATTGTAATTGCATTTGCATATTCCATGATTGATTTCAATTAATTTGATTTCAATTAATAGATTGGCTCTAGCACGTTTACCTTGATACGAAACCATGTTGGCTATCCAATTTGGGTCACGTATCATAGCATAAGTAGAAGTAAAATGGGCATTTTTTTCATTTTGCGTAGCATTGTTATAAGAAAAGCATGGAAATAAGAAAATCACAATAAAAATTCATCACCACTCATTATTCATCTGCATCCCATACATAGGTTATACATTTCCCAAATCACAAAATATAAAAATCCCAGTGTTAATACAAAGTCCAACAAAAAAGCATCAAAGATCCCCACAAACCAAAAACAAGCATTTGTGCTCTTCAATTGTAACTTAACCTCGGAATTGACCTGAGGACTCTCGCAGTACAAGCTTAATTGTAGTGGTGGAGATGAAAATAATGCAACGTTGGCACTGTTTGATGATGACCCTTGGCTGAATTATGCTTCAAGAATTATGAAGAAACAGTTGTGGTGCCTGTGGGTTTCCATGAGGGAGAGAAAGGAGGCGTCGAAGAGATAGTGAATAGAAGGTTTGTGTTGAATTGGATGGCCAGCAACTGTAGCATTTGTGAGGGGGCTGGTGGCCATTGCGGATTTGATTACAGCACTTACCAATTCAAGTGCTTTTTCCCTGATAGGCCTCACGCTTGGCACTGTGCTCATGTGAATCCAAAGGCAAAAACGCAAAAGCTATTAAAATGAACAAAATAAGCTAAGGGACTAATGAAGCAGTGACAATGTAAAAAATCAATGAGAGCTAGTTAAATACATGACCGATTGAAGGGCACCAAAGCACATGGCATCAAGAGCAGTGGTTAGAGCAGCATGGTCAGAGGATCAAGAGGATTTAAGCAAAGATCATAAGAAGCTAGAATTTATCCATGGGCTGTTAACAAATATGCACATTTCTTTTCCTATGCTACTTTATAGTCTGTGAGCATAACAATTCAGTTCATCAAAAACCACAAGATTAGAGTCAAACAAGTCTATCCCACAAAAGTCAATAGATCTGTGGAAGATGGCGCATACACACAAGGTGCTTATCAAACAAGTGCAAGGGACAGAAAATACCTGAGTAGATTCTCCTCACAAAGTTATCCTAGCCAGCTCTGCGTCCTGATCAAGAGTGACACCTAAAAAAGAAGGGGAAATTGGTTAGCGAAAAATAGGGAATCTGCTGGAAAAACAGAGAGGAGAGAAGAATCTAGACAGAGAAGAATTGATACTCATGTTCTCTCTCTCATTCTAAAAAAGATTCACACACTGATCCCACACTCTAACACACGGAGATCGTCATCTCTCGCTACCGAATTCAGCTTCCTCCATTTCTCTCTTCA
>AWUE01016794.1:0-11960 GCA_001974825.2 Corchorus olitorius
CTCCTCACATACTCACTGAAACCCCCTCTCGATTTCTCTCATACACTCTTCCCACACCGCACACCCACTCTTACTGATGGCCTCTCCCTTTGACTAAAAATGGCATCTTGTTTTCTCATTTAGAAACCAATCCTTGCACCTCTCGTTCTTCGCTTTCGAAACTCAAATCGAACCCATTTTAGAGAGAGAGTAAGCCGCCATTATAGAGAGAAAAGCATAGTAAGAGAAAGAAATTTCACAATTAGGGTTTGATCCGAAATTGGGGACTTTCAATCCAGAGCATTACACAACAAATTGAACCATGGGTTCAAAAGGGGAAGCAGAATAGACCATTCGTGAAAAGAATCAAGAGATTCCATCGGCTAGTTTCGATGGAATCGTGAATTTTGGGTTACGGCTTGAGGTGTTTCTCTCATTGCTTTCATGCGAGAGGAAAGAATTAACGAAAGGGAAGAAGGAAAGAGCGAAGGAAAGGAGGCAGAGGGCGTACAATAATGGGATCAACGGTGGTCGGTGTCAAGGAAGCCAAGCTAGAGGCGCTACAAGCAGAAAGAGAATGGAGCACCGAGGTTTCGAAGAGAAGGAAAACATACTGAGGAAGAAGAAAGGCGTCTTTGATTAAAAGGGTAGAAGGACCAAACGGCGTCGTATCAGGTAATTATTCATATAGTTTAAGCTTTTGAGTTTGCTGATTCAATTTGGTCCCTCTCTAGTCTTTTATTTTGTTTCAAGCTTTCTTTTCTTTTGTTGTTTTTAGTATATATATATATATATATATGTAGGTAAGTAGGTTAGATTTGTTTCTCATCTAGCTTCAAATGGTAAATATTATGAAGATCTAGGCTTTTGATTTTCCATTTAGTTAATTTTAAAGGGAAGATCTTGTTAAAGTCCATGTCTTTGAAGATTGAAATGATGATGAATTTGTTTGCTTGAAATCTTTTTGGATTCAACTTGAACCTAAAAATTTAAGTGTTTATATTTAAAGTTTCATTTTTTGAGTTGGAAAGGATTCATATGGATCCTTGATTTCTACTTGGGCTAATTTTGACTTGAAAACTTGAGGTCTTAGCTTAAAGTTAAATTTTTTCTTAAAATTAAAGTTAACTTGAAAGTGGTATGTTGAGCCATTTTGGGTTAATTTTAATTTGGAGAAAAAACAAAACTCGGAGTTAAAGATCGAAATTTTCAAATTGAAATTAACTTGAAAAGAAATTGATGAATCCTTTTGAATTAATTTCAATTTAAAAATTAGGATTTTAAGTCTAAAGATTTGTTTTTTATGTTGATTCAATTTATTTCTAATTTAGTTCGCATATACCCAACCATTTGCATTCCTGTTTGCTTAAAGATTCAGATTTTATTTCCATGTTTGCCTTGGTCTTTGATTTGGGTTTTATTCGCCTCTTAATGCAGCTTGATTCTCGATTTATGACATTGTTATGCAATTTATGCCATTTGATTCCTGAATTTTGCGGATTCTCTACTTGATGTGCAGAAGTGCCCCCAGTCAGTCCGATTTGACCACTAGGCTTTCATTCCCTTAAATCATTTGTTAATTTGTTAGTTGGCCCGGTTAGGCTTTGGTTTGTAATAATTTAGTAAAGTAGAAACTAATTGCATGCACATCATATTTACTTTGCCATTGATTACATCTGTGTGCATATCATACCACTTTAATTCTGTTAATGACCGTAACCCTTCCGAAGAAGGGGCATTCAGTGTGTGGTCGAGTTTTCGGGGCCACTGAATGTCTCTGAGGATGAGACGGCTCTTCTCGGGATGCATCGGGGCTCCGAGCATATATCCCGGGAAGTGCTTTCAAAAACCCGGGTTACGTGAGTTAACTTTAATAATTGGACATTGCATTCATCAATCGCATACATGCATTAATTTAGAGATAGAAAAAGGAAAAAATCCAAAAAAAAGGGGAAAAATTAGAAAATTAAAAGAGGCAATAAAAGGTGTTTTCAAAAAGGGTTTTTCTAAAATCATATTCTCTTATTCAATTTTCAAAATTAAGAAATGGATAATTTAAGAGTTTTCAGGGGAAGCATTTTCAAAAAAAATGTTTTTTTATTAAGCGAGCCAAAAGAAGATTTTGGAAATCAATAAAATTGATCAAGTTTTTTTTCAAAAAAATCAAAAAAAATGAAAAAAAGATTTTATCACAGCAGTTTCAAAATTTCTTCCCGGTGCGGAAGATTCAACAGGGGAACAAACAGTGAAAGAGAATCGTAACAGAATTAATCGACGATGTTCGATTATATTCTTCGAATTCTTGACATTGGTTTTAAAAATGCTTTTATTTTCTTTCATAACCCTTTTGAATAATAACCAAGATTAGGATTAAAAGCAACCAACTTTTCTTTTCGACCCAGTAGATCTAGTTAGATTAAGTGGTACTGTCACTTGACGGGCGCTCCGGGGGTGCTAATCATTCCCCGGGCGTAATCGACTCCCGAACCTAGATTTAGGTTACAAAGATCGGACCTTTGGTTTAGTGGGTCCATTGCCGAGCTTTTGGACTCAACTTAGCTTAAGTGGCAATTAGGTGACTAATCACACCTTAGAATTTTGATTAGTGGTGACTCTATTTCCAACGTCGTTTCGACAGGGTTCCCCGGATCCGAACGTTTCGACAGCTTGGCGACTCCACTGGGGACTTAGAGAGTCAGGCCTCACTTAGTTTAACAAGATCTAGGGTCTTAACAATAATTGGTTGCATTTTATTCTTTTCTTTGATCGTGTTGCATTTTCAGTATTTTTTGTTGTTTATTTTTTGTGTTTATTGCTTAACCATGTTTTTGTGTTGTGATTGATTGGCGATCAGCTACGAGATTCGGGATAGGTTGGGGGGTTTTTGGTTTAGTATATCGGTAGTGGTAAAGGTTTGTATGTCCCTTCTGCACCACATCACTTTTCGCATTACATGCATCAGCTCGAACCCGGGGCTTGAATTTTATACCCTTAGCTCGGGGGCAGATTAGCTAACCTTCGTGGGGTCAATTGAGATCCCCGTATGGGTTATGTGAAATGCCTCCACCCAGATTGAACCCTTTTCAATGAGCCTATAATGGGTGAGAATTGGAGGCCTTACTAGCATAGAGTGGGCGATAGTAAGGACAATTTGGGAACCTTTAGAGTCTAAACCGAAGCCAGGCATATAGAAGTGTGAAAGCTAGCCTGTACAAAGCCAATCCCGTGAGGATGAGTGTAATAGGACACAAAGAAGGGACACTTCTAACCTTTATCTCTTTTACCATTTTCAAATGAGACTGTAGAGCAGATAACGACTTTATCCGCAGTAGGCAGACTTTCCGCCCCAAGGGCATTTTCGTCCTTTTAGATTTTCGGGAAAAATAAAAGGTTTTGTTATTAAAGGATTTAATTAGGTATTAGCTTTTCTTAAATTTTCAGTATTTTACTTTTTTTTTTTTTGAAAAATCAGTATTTTACTTAATTTCCTTGTGGTTATTAACTCA
Organism: Corchorus olitorius; assembly: GCA_001974825.2. Lineage (NCBI taxonomy): Eukaryota > Viridiplantae > Streptophyta > Magnoliopsida > Malvales > Malvaceae > Corchorus > Corchorus olitorius. Next base: position 3,486 of record AWUE01016794.1, read on the forward strand.
TCTCCTTGTTTTCTTGTTTTTCTGTTCCTTTATTCGGCATTCCACATTCACGTGCATGTGTAGGATTTGCCAGACTACAATCGGAGTAAAAGATGCTTTTTAAGAACAAGAGGCCATGACACCTTACTCATAATAAAAGAAATTCAACAAAAGAAGACTCGGTAGTCATGAAGTTTAGTCTAAGTTGTTAATTTATATTGAGTATTTTGAAATTGTACCAAACTTTGTCTCGAAAAAGCTTAATCGAGTATCTTTCATTCCAATTGTCTTATGGCAAATTGCATTCATACATCGGTCATGCATTAGACAAATCATCATAAGTATCTATGCACACCAACAAATGAAGGGCTTTAATTGGGCACTAGTTTGAGGCAATTAAAGCCTGGATGTGAGATGTGAAATTCATAAAACTTTGATGGAAGATTCTGGGTTGTTTTGTGCGTTTCATTTCTTATGGCAAGTGCATTGCATTCATGTTTAATTTGGTATAATTCGTCATGCATCATGACATCGCTTGCAATAATTAGAGTTTGGAGTACATTAATAAGGGGGTTTCTAATTCATGGTTCTGTTCTAAAGGTTCCGAGATAGCTTAACATCAGTACTTCACACGGTCAAAAGCTAGAGAAATGGCAGGTCAGCACAGTGAAGAATTGGAAGAATTAAAGCGACATGGATGAAATGATGGAACATTTAAGACAAGCATTGGAAGCAGTAGCCAGACTAACAGCAGCTCAGGAAACCCCGTCAAAGGAAGGAATGGCTGAGGAAAAGGCGACCAGTTCTGATGGAAGAGTCGAGAACCCTAAGAACAATGGCAAAATGCATGTTGATACAGCGAATGACGCGCCATTAGGGTATGTCTATTATCCCACAGCACCCTACTATGCTCGAGGGGAGGGTTCGGATGACCCATATGAGAATCCAGTGCACTATGATTCAGGAACACTAGCTACGGGTCAAGATAAGCTACTGGGGGCCATTAGAAAGAAGGAAGATGATTCGGAAGATGAGAACAAGCGCATGATAAGCTTGATGGACGAAAGGCTTCGCGGGTTAGAAGGCTCCGGGTAGTTACCACGGGTTCATCAATATTGCAGAGGTGTCTTTGGTAGAAGCTTTGGTCATACCACCGAAATTTAAAATCCTGGATTTCGAAAAATTTGACGGGACCAAGGATTACCCAAACAATCACCTGAAAAGTTATGCGAGGAGGATGGGTCCCTATGCAGCAAATGAAAAGCTTATGATTCACTGCTTTCAGGATAGCTTAGCAGGCACGGCCTCCACATGGTACAACCAGCTTGATAAGCATCGCATTCCTTCCTGGGACGATGTCTCGAAGGCATTCATTGACCAATACAGGTGCCTAGTGGACTTGGCCCCGAATAGGGAATCTCTGAAAGCCCTAGAAAGGAAGCCTACTGAGAGCTACACAGAATTTGCTCAACGCTGGAGGGATATGGCCGTTCAGGTTAGACCGTCGATAGAGGGGTCAGAAATCTTTGGGCTTTTCATTGATACTCAAAAATCGATCTTCTATGACAAGTTGTTCAGCATGTCAGGTGAACCGTTTGCAAAGATTGTGGTGATAGGACAGAAGCTCGATAATAGCATTAAAATGGGGAAGTTCATAGTTCCAGAGGAGACTAGCAAAGGATTTGTTGGAAAAGGGAAGGATGAAGTCAGTAATGTTGGCCAGGAACCTTATATACCTTGTTATCCACCTCCAACAAACAGTTACCCTCAGTACGATCAGAGTGTAGTCAACTACTATCGCCCACCCAGGCCAGTCCAACCTTCGTACCATGCTTACGGGTATTATGCACCACCTCAGACATATCCTTACAATCAGCAGTACTCAGGAAGCATTAATGTAGTTGGAGGGGCACCCTTCCGTCCAAGGCCATATAGTCCTATCCCAGGTACCTCTCGGCCAGCACAGCAAAAAGCTCCGGCTTACTCTCCAGGAAATGCAGATCCCATAAGGGGCTATGTTCTCGTTGACCCAATCCCATGCGCTTACACTGAACTTCTGCCTGAACTACTCCAGCAAGACTTACTACAAAGGTTGCCATGTGTTAATCCCATGAAGCCTCCACTACCAGTATGGTATGATGTTACAGCTCATTGTGATTATCACTCCAGATCCGAGGGGCATACAACGGAGAATTATCGGTGATTGAAGTATGTTGTACAGGAATTAGTGAGGTCCGGAAGGCTAAGTTTTGGCAATGTGGCACAAGTTAATCCCTTGTCAGCTCATGGAGAAACCCAAGCAAACATGGCTGAAACTGAAGAGTTTGCTAGAAGAATATGAATACCTTAGATTAGCAGGTTGATTTCAGGAGATGTGTCAGATAGTTGAGTGAAATATGAATGTTGTTTTACCCTAGTAGTATGGAGATATAATAACTTCTATCCCGGCACTTATGCCTAAGAGTGTTGGTGAACAGTTCTATGTTGGGCTTTCTTTTTCATGCATTTTATTTAACATGTTTTCCTTTTATCATGAGTAATTAAATAAAGTTCACTTCAAAAGTTTACATGGGTTTTCATTTCCACTTCATTCATTTATTCTATTCTATTATCATTTCTACTGTTCACGCCGATTGACAATGAATGCAAAGACGCTCCAGACGAGCCAAGGTTCAATGATGAAAATGCTAACGAACCTGACTATGAAGACACTGAGGAACAAGCACTACTCTCAGACCTTTTGAGACAAACAACATATTTGCTCCACACGGAATTTACAGAACTGGTGAGCTTGAACACTAATGAAGCTCCAAATGCTTTAAATGGTCCGGATTCTTCAGCCAAGGGGTAAAGTTCTCTCGCAATAAGTTTCCATTCGAAAGAAAGAAAAAAAAAAGAAAAAGAAAACTTGGCCTAAAAAAGGAAGAGGTCGGAAAAAAGGAAAAAAATAGCACTTAAAGTCTCTAGAGAAGTCCAACAAACGATTTTCAAAAGAGTCACATGTTTTCAAAAGATTTTTCAAAAAAAAAATGGTTTTCAAAAATGGTTTTCACGAGGATACTTTTCAATGAAGATGTTCAATCTTGAAGTGATAAATGGCTTTCTTTCTTATTCCCTTCACTTATAGAAAATATCCTTTGTTGTCCCCTTTGAGCCTAATAAGTTTTTTCAAATGACCCCTAATCAAGGATCACCCTCCACACTGAGGGGCAAAGTTGAGGAAGGATCAGCTCACATGAATGAAATATTGAATTGAGATCACGAAAAGTCATTGAATTCATTCCATGAGGGAGTTCAAATCAAAAAGTAATTGAAAGGAAAGAAAAAGAAAAGTGGGAGACTGAAGAAAAAGGAAACAAAAATGACTGAAACAAAATAAAAAGATCAAGAAATTGAAAAGTGGAATGTGGAGATAGTTGAGAAATATGATCCTTGATTCAAACACCCTTAAACACATTTTGGGCCTCTTTTTCCTTTCTTTTTCAACCCTGAACTCCAACCTACATTACGTGCCTAATAAAAGTCCATCTTTGATCAAGTGAGGACATTCGAGAAGAGATTTTTCCTCAACAAAAAATGATAGTCCTTTTGCAAAAATTTTTGGGTCAAAACTTTCAAAAAGAGTTTTCGGGTGAATTTGAGGCTTTCAAGTGCATTAAAAAAATGAAAAATGAAAAATGATGAAGGAAAAAGTTCTAGGGTGAAAACCCGAAAGGGCAGTCTAGAGCAAGGATGGGAATCCTAAAAGCCAGGGACGGTAAAGAAGATTAGGGAAAATGGATGAGTTCAGATTGAAAACCTACAGAGAACAGTTCAGATTGAAAAAGTACAATCAGTGGAGAACATACTTCAAGAACATCTCTTAATGTCGAAAGGGTGAGTGTCTGGTCCAGACTGAGTCAGGAATAGCAACACCAAAATTTGTTTTTGAGAATCCGTTGGCACGTCAACAAATCGTCGTCAGAGTATTCATTGTCATGAGGCACTACCTTTCTTATATCTATTATTTCAGTATATTCTAGATGAAATGCAAATATTTTTCAATAATAATTGCTTTCCAATACTTGCATTTCATTTCATCACTGATCATAAAGGGCTAACATGCATGGAACTGTTCACAAAACATTCAAAGATAGGGATTTGAAGAAGTAATTGGTCGCACGGGGGCAAGAGGATTGAGACTTAAAGCAGATGCTATTTAAAAAGGAATGGGGCATAAGGCATGTAAAGAAAGATAAATTGGGGCTAGACCTGACAATTCGGGTCTTGACACGACACGGCACGACACGGAACGAGATACGTTTAGCCGTGTTCGTGTTTGGCTTAATGTGTCTCGTGTCCGAATCGTGTCGGGTAATCGTGTTTCGTGTCATAATCGTGTCAGGATACGATTAACACATTTAAGACACGAGAGACACGTCTTAGTTAACGGGTTAACACAAAAACACGACAACCTGTTACACGATACACGTTAGACACGCTAATTAAAACCTTAAAATCTAATATACCCAACCCAATTAGGCAATTATTCAATTATATTTTAAAATTAGACAATTTTAGTTCAAATATATATATTTTAATTAATTGAAATATTTGAAAATTGAATCGTGTCAACGTGTCGTATCGTGTCATGACCTGTTACACGACTTAATCGTGTAAACAGGTCTCGTGTTCGTGTTTAAATTTCGTGACACGATTAATAATCGTGTCGTGTTTCGTGTCATGAAGAAGACAAGGAGTCTGAATAAGGTCAACACAGAGCAGATAGTTTAACAAGCAATAATAGCGGGTGAAAGATAAAGGAGTTGATGGGACACACTGCGGAACCAGGCAAAGCCATGAACCCCGAATAGAAGAAAATTCATATCATGCATACATCTTGCATTACCATGCATTGACTTTAGATCATGGTGCATTCTAATCAGCACTAAAGCATATTTTCAGGACAGTTTTTTTTCAAGAGAAAATTTCAACAATCGGAATTCATCACAAGAACAAATTTTTCGAAGAGATTTTCAGATGCTGAATTTATTTTAATTGATCCAGGGCGATCTTTATTCAGTTTATTTCAATTGATCCAGGGCGGTCCTTCTTCAATTTATTCCGGTTGACCCAGGGCAGTCCTTCTCCAATTTATTTCAGTTGATCCAGGGTGATCTTTCTTCAAAACATTTCAGTCGACCCAGGGCGGTCCTTCTTCAATTTATTTCAGCTGACCCAGGGTGGTCTTTCTTCAGTTCATTTCAATTGACCCAGGGCGGTCTTTTCGTCAATTTACTTTTAATTGACCCAGGGCGATCTTTTCTTCAATTTATTTCAATGGATCCAGGGCGATCTTTTCTGCAGTTTATTTTCAGTTGACCGCAAATTGGTCCTATTTCATCATCAACCAAGAAGTTTATAATTACAGCATCAGATTCGGAGTCATTTTCCAAAGGTATTTTCTTCCAAGATCACTTCCACGTGAATCAGATTCAATTTTCAAGATTTTGCATCGGTTCCATCCGAATGCTTTGGCTTTTCCACAAGCCAAACTCGTTTCCATACGAGTCAGTTTAAGCCTTGGTTCCATCCAAGCCACATAGGCTTTTCCACAAGCCAAACTCTTTTCCATACGAGTCAGTTTAAACCTTACTTCCAAGTAGGCTCAATTTAAGCTTATTTTCATTTGATAAAACCTCCGGGTATCATTTCATTTCATCAAGTTTTTCATCAAAAATTCATGTTTAAGTTAAAATCCTTGTTTAAGGTCTCTATTCAGAGTTTGCATTGGTAGGCCCTCCGGGCACAATTTCAGAAACCTCCGGGTATTAAGTCCTCCGGGAAGTTCATATTTGCTTCAAGATTTATTTTATCATTGCCTTATGATTCAATTTCGATCATGATTTCTAATTATTGCTTTATCAGTTCACTTTGATGATCATTGCTTTATTTTAATCCTGGTTGAGGATCTTTGCTTTATTTTAATCCTGGTTGAGGATCATTGCTTTATTTTAATCCTGGTTGAGGATCGTTGCTTTATTTTAATCCTGGTTGAGGATCGTTGCATCATTTTAATCCTGGTTAAGGATCATTGCATCATTTTAATCCTGGTTGAGGATCATTGCGTCATTTTAATCCTGGTTGAGGATCATTGCTTTATTTTAATCCTGGTTGAGGATCATTGCATCATTTTAATCCTAGTTGAGGATCTTTGCTTTAATTAATCCTGGTTGAGGATCATTGCTTTATTTTAATCCTGGTTGAGGATCGTTGCTTTATTTTAATCCTGGTTGAGGATCATTGCATCATTTTAATCCTGGTTGACGATCATTGCATCATTTAAATCCTGGTTGAGGATCGTTGCTTTATTTTAATCCTGATTGAGGATCATTGCTTTATTTTAATCCTGGTTGAGGATATTTGCTCCATTTCAATCTTGGTTGAGGATCGTTGCTTTATTTTAGTCCTGGTTGAGGATCGTTGCTTTATTTTAATCCTGGTTGAGGATCGTTGCTTTCTTTCAATCCTTGTTTAGGATCTTTACTTTATCTATTTCAATCCTCGTTTAGTACCGTTAGTTGGTTTCATTTTGATCCTGGTTTAGGATCATTGCTTCATAAGTTAATCTTAGTTGTGGTTGAGGATGATTGTTTCATTTTAATCTTGATTTAGGATCATTGCTTCATTTTAATCCTGGTTTAGGATCATTACTTTAGTTTATTTGAATCTTGTTCCTTGCTTTATCAGTTATATCTCAATCCTGGTTTAGGACTATTTGTTTTGTCAGTTTTATTTCGATCTTGATTTAGGATCATTGCTTGTCAGCTAATTTCGGAATCATATTCAGGATTGTTGTTTTCATCAGTTAGTTTCAGGATCCTATTCGAGGATCTCTTTGCTTTAAATTTCATTTTTGGAGGCTACTTCAGGTTTTTATTTTGGGATTCTTTTCCAGTTCTTGTTTTACTTTCACTACTTGATAAAATGGGTGTCCACATCTTTGCGCACTTTCTAACTCTCATAAAATATACAAACTACTTTTTTGCACATTTCCCGATAGTTAGAAAGCACACAAAGAGGGGCAGCTGTAGACACCCATTTTTATCTGGTATCCTTTAATTTAAGGCAATTTATTTCTTAATTGGCATTAGGGTCACCTAGGGGGCATTTTAGCCATTTGCATATTCAGGGGCATTTTGGTCATTTTAAGTTCATATTTAATTTAGATTAACTAATTCATTTTTAGTCATCTAGATTACATTAGAAAAATCAAAAATCAAAAACGAAAATATATATATATATTTGTGTGTTTTTCTTCTTAGCTTTGTACTACAATTTCATTCGCACATTCCATCTAATTAATTTGATTGTAATTGCATTGGCATATTCCATGATTGATCTCAATTAATTTGATTTCAATTAATAGATTGGCTCTAGCACATTTACCTTAATACGAAACCATGTTGGCTATCCAATTTGGGTCACGTATCATAGCATAAGTAGAAGTAAAGTGGGCGTTTTTTCATTTTGCGTAGCATTGTTATAAGAAAAGCATGGAAATAAGAAAATCACAATAAAAAATTCATCACCATTCATTTACTCATTTGCATCCCATACATAGGTTATACATTTCCCAAATCACAAAATATAAAAATCCCAGTGTTAATACAAAGTCCAACAAAAAAGCATAAAGATCCCCACAAACCAAAAATAAGCATTTGTGCTCTTCAATTGTAACTTAACCTCGGAATTGACCTGGGGACTCTCGCAGTTTAAGCTTAATTGTAGTGGTGGAGATGAAAGTAATGCAACGTTGGCACTGTTTGATGATGACCCTTGGCTGAATTATGCTTCAAGAATTGTGAAGAAACAGTTGTGGTGCCTGTGGGTTTCCATGAGGGAGAGAAAGGAGGCGTCGAAGAGATAGTGGATAGAAGGTTTGTGTTGAATTGGATGGCCAGCAACTATAGCATTTGTGAGGGGGCTGGTGGCCATTGCGGATTTGATTACAGCACTTACCATTTCAAGTGCTTTTTCCCTGATAGGCCTCACGCTTGGCACTGTGCTCATGTGAATCCAAAGGAAAAAACGCAAAAGCTATTTAAATGAACAAAATTAGCTAAGGGACAAATGAAACAGTAACAATTTAAAAAATCAATTAGACCTAGTTAAATACATGACGGATTGAAGGGCACCAAAGCACATGGCATCAAGAGCAGTGGTTAGAGCTACATGGTCAGAGGATCAAGGGGATTTTAGCAAGGATCATGGGAAGCTAGAATTTATCCATGGGCTGTCAACAAATATGGACATTTCTTTTCCTATGCTACTTTACAGTGTGTGAGCATAACAATTCAGTTCATCAAAAACCACAAGATTAGAGTCAAACAAGTCTATCCCACAAAAGTCAATAGATCTGTGGAAAATGGCGCATACAGACAAGGTGCTTATCAAACAAGTGCAAGGGACAGAAAATACCTGAGTAGATTCTCCTCACAAAGTTATCCTAGCCAG
>AWUE01016795.1:0-10967 GCA_001974825.2 Corchorus olitorius
TTAAATAGTATCTGGTTAATAATTAGGATTTAGAAGTTTTTTTTTTATGTAATTGTTTAGAAAAGGGATTAAATAAAAAAGCAGCCAGAGACCAGTACATTAATTAAAGAAAAATAAATTTGAATGCAATTTATGGAATCAAATGAAAAAGCAGCCAGATAGCCACCGCCCCCTTAAATCTCAAACTTGTAACATGTCAACCAGTTCATTAAACATTATCTATGCATATATATTCCTGAAATTTAAATTGGAACAGTTTAATTCCAAAATTTTTTCTTCTTACAAAAAGAAGAAACTAAAATTTAAGATAAAACCCCTTGGAAAAGCAACTCGCATGTCTTCTGAAAATTTTCTAGGTTCCCTTCTTAAAAAAAATCATACAGACTTGATTAAGAATTTGAAATTGAAACCAATTTGGACTGTATATAGATGGATCCGTATATCTAAAGATTTTTCATTCCCACTTATTTTCTTTCCAATATAATAAGAAACTGATTAATTTATGAAAAAAAGAAAGAAAGTAGGAAACAAGTTAAATAAGAAGAATCATATGATATCTTATCATGTTTATAAGTAGCCAAAAAATATGATATCTTATCCAATTTTATTATACTTGCCCAAGAGAATTTCACAAGCCAAGGAGGCATAATAATTATTAAGGAAACATAACATAAAATCTTATTAATATATATTGTCTTTCTAATAATAAAAATCATACAGAGATTTGCCTATTAAATTACTCTAGAGCCATATAAAACCTTCATTCCTATAATATCATCAGCATGTAAACCCCTAATTTCTCCAGGTTTGAAGGTGGGATACATGCTGGCAGCTCGGACCGAGCTATGTTGCAGTGCAAGAAGGTGACCGATTTCATGCAATGCAACAGATTCCAAGTGGTACGAATTAGGGGTTGAATTGACGGTCCATGTTTCATCTGCATCATAATGCAATCTCCCGTCAGTGGGTGCAAAAGCATGAGCCAGTATTCCATCAGGCCCATCGAAAGGGGCCCCATCTCCATGATCACGCCTTTCGAAACTGATTTTAAGATCAGCTCTTCTAGGGTCCATAATCCTTGTAAACCTGAACGGTGTATTTGCAACCCATGTTTGGAAAGCTCTGGCAACAGGGCCAATGGCATCGGGTCGGGTCCCTGGAAGGAATGCATAGGTGAGACTAAACTTGGAACGTGGCCACCTTAGTCTATTAGGGAAAAATGTATACTGAGTCGGAAAATCATGAATTGATTTCGACTGATTTTGCTTGCCAGAATTCATTCTTGATGTTCCGTTGATGATATCTGGCACGGAACAACGTGGCGTCATCATTTTAGAGACGGTTTCAAGGTCCAAAGTCCCAGTCGCTTTCAAATTGTAATTCAATTGGTAAGTTTTTATGGCATGCTCCAATGACTCATCGAAATGATCATTATTGTCAGCATGAGTCTTGTTAATGTCATAACTCAAGTACCCCAAGTGTTTGAGATATTTTTTGACTTTATTTATGTCTTTGACCTTGTTCCCCTTCTGACATCCTTGGAGCTGTTCGAGAAACTGAAATGATGAGGATGAATTTTCGTCTTTGGGGTGGGCTAAAACAGCCTGAAAAAGCAAGGGAAGGAGTAGGAAAAAGAGGGTCAATGATGAGAAGAATGGAAGAATAACTTTGGATGCCATGATTGTGACCAAGCAATAGTTATAGAAAGAAATTGATCTTTTTGGGGCGGCTTGTGAAATTTCCACTGTGAATTTGAGTCAGTCGCTTGTTTGAATATGGGTAATATATATATAATGGGTCTAGCATATCAAGACAATTTTTAAAGGCATCATGACAAAAGGTCATTTCTCCATAGTCGGAAGTAAATGTTTGGAGAGCTTTCTTCTTACCATTTAGACGTGACACGATTCGACACTCAAAGTGCCTACTTGATATAATGCGAGTGATATAATGGGTCTTATATATATATTAAGATAATTTGTACCAAAACGTTTCAAGATAATTTTGAGATTTGTGAAGAAAATGTCGTTTCTATATAGAGAGTAAATATTTGGAGAGTTTTCCTCTCTTTAATTGAGTATGACACGGTTCAACTCCAAATTAATTAAATGATAATACTAATGGGCTTTATAGTTATATGTTTTTTTTTTTTTAGATAATATAGTTATATACTTTTGTACTTACAAACAAAAGGTAAAACCATCCATCCAGTTAATTTTCCCCCTTTTTTAATCTTTATTCTCCCAATCTCTTCCCCACTTTCTCGTTACCTTCGTGTTGCTTTCTTCTATTTTCCAGATTTTCTTCTTTTGTTCGTTTTTTATAATAGGTTCACCATTTTCGCTCTTATAACAACAATTGTAGCATGTCAACCATGCATTTCATTATCATTATTGTTGTATTCTTGAAATTTTTATTGGAACAATTTCATTTCCAAAAACTATACAACTTAATTAGGAACAAAAGTGAGAACAGAGTAAAAACTATGTATAACTTAATTAAAACCCCTTGAAAGAGCAACTCCCCAGTCCCCAAGCATATATAGTTGTTAATTGTCTTTTGAAAATTTTCCTTGTTCTCTTATTACAAGCAAGCTATAATTATAAACTTGATGACAAACAAATATTTGGAACCAACTTGGACTATATACATATAGATCGATCGGTAGAAACTATCTGAAGATTTTTCATTCACAGTTGTGTTAATCGGTTGAATATTAATTCTTTACAATATAATAATAAGAAACTTTAATTTAGGGGGAAAAAAAAGAAAAAGAGAATGCAAACAAGTTATAAGAAGGATCATATCGTAAAATTTTATCAAATATCCAGTCTTATTACACACTTCCAACAGAATTTTACAAGCCAATTGGAGGCATTATTAAGGAACACCACAAATGATCGAAATTTTAATTTCCTTTTATTATCATACAAACTAAATTCAAACAGATTTTATATTTCACCGTCCGTATAAAGCCTTGATTCCTCTGATATCATCAGAATGCAAACCCTTCCTTTGACCAGTCCTGAAGGTTGGATACATGATGGCACCAGGGACCGAGCTATGGTGCAGTCCAAGAAGGTGTCCAATTTCATGCAACGCAAGGGTCTCCAAATGGTAGAAACCGGGGGTCACACTAACGGACCATCTTTCATCTGCATCATAGTGAAATCTGCCATTAGTGGGTGCAAAAGCATGAGCCAGGGTTCCACCAGGGCCATCGAAAGGGTTATTATCTCCATGATCACCCCTCTCGAAACTGATTTTGAGATCAGCTCTTCTAAAGTCCGAAATCCTTCTGAATCTGAAATGGGAATTTGCAGCCCATTTTTGGAAAGCTCTGTTAACTGGTGCAATCGCACTGGCTCGAGTCCCTGGACGAAATGCATATGTGAGACGAAACTTGGAAGCTGGCCATTTTGGTCTTCCAGGGAAAAATGCATAGTGAGCTACTGTATGGAAATGCTTGTGCTTCCCAGAATTCATTCCTGATGTTCCATTCATGATATCTGGCACAGCACATCGCGGCGACATCATCTTCGTCACGGTTTCAGGATCCAAAGTCCCCGTTGCGTTCAAATTGTAGTTCAACTGGTAAGTTTTGATGGCATGCTCCAACAACTCATCGAAATCATCGTCATCGGCATGAGTCTTGTCGTCATAACTCAAGTACCCGAAGTGTTCCAGATATTTTTTGAGTTTATTTATGTCTTTAACCTTGTTCCCCTTCTGACATCCTTGGAGATGTTGGAGAAACCCGAATGGGGATGGATGTTGGTCTTTCGGGTCGGCTAAAACAGCCTGAAACAGCAAGGGAAGGAGAAGGAGAAAGAGGCTGAATGAGAAGAATGGAAGAATTGCTTTGGATCCCATGATTATGATCAAGAAATAGCTAGCTATGGAGAGAAATAATCTTTTTTGGGTGGCTTGTGAAATTAGCTTATAGCTTTGCCTATTTATAGTAGCCAATACCCATAGCTTGAAGAGTCTCAACTGAGAATTTGAGTCAGTCGTAGTTTGAATGTGAGTAATAGAATGGCTCTAGCATATCAAGACATTTTAAAAAGGCATGAAGAAAAGGTCATTTCTCCGTACAAAAGGTAAACGGTTTCGGAGAGCTTTCCTCTCTATCTGAGTATGACGCAATTTGACTCTGAATTAATACAATCTGAATGGGTTTATACCCAAAGAATAAAAACCTAAAATATTTTTGTGAATCAGGAAAGTCATATATTCGAGTTTTGCAAATGAAGAAAATATGTGTTAGGGAATCAAGGTGACTTGACTCCAGATTAATTGGTGTCCAATAAAACTATCGGATATGGGGATTGGTACGACAGAAAACAAAAAGTAAACGCTTTATATAAAAATCATTAACAACTTGTCGACCTAGTATAAAATATTATTAGCTTGCTGGAATTAAATTTGCATTTCAATGGAAAAAAACAATGCATCTTTCGATTAGTTTAATGTTTTTCATTAAAGTAGTATATAACTTATTCTTAAGAAACCAATCCGTTATCAGCAGGTGATTTGTTTTTTCCCTCCATTAAGTCATAGCCATAGCCGCATACGTACATTTGTGATTAAAAAATGTTTGAAAGAAACAAAATTTTGACTTGATTTTTTACATGAAGTAAATTATAATTCACTTAAAATGTTAAGAAAAACTTATGCAAGAGGTAATCTTTCATCTTTCGAACTGATTTGAAAGATCGATGGAAGAACACGTGCTAAGTATATAAGGAATGCCTCAATCCTTAATTTTAATTAAAACTATTAGAGCAAATTTAATCTTGTTTCTTTGTTGGTAATTTTTATTCATAAAAAAAAAAATCGCATTCATTACCAATTGTTGACTACTTCAAAGCTAATACACGGTTTTTTTTTTAAGAATACAATATTCGGAAATTTCATTACAATTAAATATATCTGTTTATACATTCAAACATTCATTCAAAAAAATTAATAAAGACAAACCACTACATGAAGGAAACAAACTAACAAAGTTTACAAAGGGTTACAAAAGCCCACACATAAGTTGGCACAAAACCTATATGGAGTTTACATGCAGTGAGACTTGAATTCTGAAACCTAATAATTTCATGGAGCTTGCACTTTTTGGTGACTTATAATACACATTTAAATCTGTTGGTTTTGCAAACATTTGGAATGTTAAACAATTGAAAAAACAAGGTTCAAGAGGAGGAAATAACTCTTGATCAGATTGAAAAATGATTTTAAGAAGAAGGTGATTAAAGACACCCAGAAAAAACTGTTAGCAATACAGCAGTGATTAACAAAAGAAGATAAAGTAGGAAAATGTAGGTAAAATGATGATTTCCATTAAGCATTGAACTGAATCTATACAAGTGTTGTTACTGCCCTAATCCAATAAAAAAAAAAGGTGACTGTAGACTAGGAACAACTAATATTACAAGTTGCAGCTTAAAATTTACTAAACCTAAAGCAAATTTAACAAGACTAAGTAAAGGAACATAATTGGCTAAAGCAAAAGGCAAACTAGCTGCTGATTGCAGCTCAAAACTAAGCTCCTTGCCGATCTCCAAAAAAGATTGGTTTATTCATACAGCAACTTCATGCACATGTTGTTGCAACAACAACCTCATCAATGAGCAGCTTGCAATTAACTGTGACACTCCAACTTAGTTGCACAACTACCAATCTTCAATCTCAGTTTTTCAAATCTTTTTCTTGGCAATGGCTTGGCCGCTTGGGCAAGATATAAGCCAATTGTTCTTTTGTGTTGCAATAAAGAACATCAATTAATTCACCTTCCAGCATGACTTCCCTAACAAAGTGGTACTTAATCTTAAGATGCTTGGTCTTACCATGAAATACTGGATTCTTGGCAATGGAAATAGCAGCTTGACAAGATCTTAAATAGGTTGTGCAAGATCAACAAGCAGTTTCTTCGTCCAAACGGCTTGATTTGTAGCTGCAAAAATGGCAATGCACTCTGCTTCTGCAGTTGACTGAGCTACTGTTGCTTCTTTGAGACCGAAGGAAACGACATAACCTGTAGTACTCTTGGAGTCATCAATAGAGCCTCCCCAATCACTGCTTGGTAGCCTCTAAGTTCACCAATTTTCCTAGGTTCAAACAACAAACCATAGTCACAAGTGCCTTTAACATACCTAAAAACCCTTTTTGTTGTTTTGAAGTGAATCTGTTGATGGGATGTTTTGTTGTGGTGGAGGAGACATCACAAATAGAGAAAAATGATATGCAGGAGGGGGTAGAGAGGAAGACCGGAGCAGATCTTAGTGAGAGTGTGGTGGTGGCATGTGGTATCTTGATTTTTTACAGTGATTTGATGTGAGCAAAGAGACATAGTTTTAGGGTTCTTTCTCTTGAGATCCAAAAAGTCCCTTTTCATGGTTTCAACTCCACTATATATAGTGGAGAGGCTTTGAGGTGAAAGAACGTGTGTAATAATTATGATATCCCGTAATTAAAGTACACTGATATCAATTGATCATAGCAGTAATATGCAATTGTGTGATTTACAGTAGGATTGATTTAGGACATCAATTAGGGATTGATAGGTGCAATTGCAAGATTTACGGTGAAATTGATTTAAGATGTCAATTGCGGGATTTATGGTAAGAAGGAAATATCAAGGAAGATGGTTAAGGCTTTACCACTCTCACATGAGAAAAGGTTGGGATTTTATCTCCAACTACCTCCTAGTCCAAGTTTCCAAGCCAAACTCTCTGACATATCCCAAAGGTGGAGCTGACATGGGACCCTTCCATATCCTATGTTAATCCCATCGTATAGTTAAATATTAGCGGGTATGTGTTGTACGTGAAAACGCCAAAAAGCAGTGTCAACAAAATCTCACTTGGTGAATTCATAAATCTGGAGAGAAGATTAACTTCAAAGAGTATATGAGGCCTTGAATTCATAAATCAAGCCTCCATATTTTCTCTCATCTGTTTTTCCAACACCATCTTCCTTGGACAACTTTTCTCCAGGTGAAATGGGAGTAAAAATAGGCTTGCAAGCTTTAATGTTGAATTTCTTCAAAAGTTCAATGCAAAATTTCTTCTTGTGAATGAAAATTCCAACTCATTCAGACAGATTTCCATTCCCAGACAGAAGTTCATCAAGCAAAGATCTGTCATTTCAAACTCCTTCTTCATTTCCTTTTTAAATGCTCCAATCAACTTTGCATTGTTCCCGTATCAGAACTAAAATGCTCGATATAAAGGGTAGGCTCACTTACACTTCTCAATAGCTTACACCTTTCAAATTGTTGATGAAGCTTCTCATACTAGGCCCTTGGAGCTTGTTTTAATTCATATAAGGCCTTCTCAATTAGGTAGACCATGTCTTCATCATCAATTAAAATTTTTTGATGGCCTTATTATGCATAAAACAATTATATTTTTATAGGTCCAAAATTCAACTGTAAACTACGTGTCAAAGTGAGCTTCATCAACCATCTAAGCAATCAAGTCATATTGTTCAACCAAACAAATCTCAGCAGTATATAAGGATAGTGAATTAGGAAATTTTGATAATTAATTAATTAGGACCGAAAATTATAAATAAATTATTATTATTATTTTTGAAATAATTATTATCATTTTCCATATATGCCGCCCAATAAATAAGGAAGTGGCAGAAAAATCATTAAGAGGTGATTCCTTTTAATGAAGCTGTTAGCAGGAGGCAGACAGAAAAAAGGGAAGTTGTATGACATGTCACAAGGAGATGGGAGACATCTCATAGACTTAAAACAACAAACCCAAGCTATCTCCTATGTCTCAGGAGGGGCCGCCCTGTTTAAGGAATTTGTCACCTTGTTCCCTGCATTTAAGGAGTCAGCGAGTTAAAGTTTGTCAGCAAGCAAATTACTTATCTATGTAAGAGAGGAGTGAGATTTGAAAGCTCACATCTCCTTAATATTTTCACCCTGACATGACAGTGAAATCGCCTAGCTAGTTCCCATCTCCCGGGAGGCAAAACTACAACTTTTGCATTTTGTTCAATTAAGGACATAATGACGAAATTGGTGGAATTAACCTAGCTAGAGGCATGTGGTTTCAACAAGAAGCATACCATGATGATCTTGAGCTATGCCGCACATCCTGGTGAAATTTCATCTCATTCTGACACAGTCGAAAAACTTTGTCTTGGTTTTCAATTAAGGACAAGTTGTTGGTTTAAGATGATCTAGGCATGATTTTCGAACCAAACAAGTTCCATCACCTTAGATACATGATATTATAGCTACATGTCAAATTTGAGCCATTTCAGGTGTCGGTGATAACTTTTACACTCTTTTCAATTAAAGACATATGGCTTTTCCACCCCGGTTTTAGCCATTTTCTTAGTTGAATGTTATTTTTATGATTTTCTGAGCTTAATATGATTAGTTATAATCAATTTCGTGGCTTTGATGTTAAAAGTTCAAATCTTAATATTCGGAGGCCATCTCTTAGTCAAATTAGTTGATTCAAGCCCGGAGGAGGCAACAAAGACATGCTGAATTGCACCATATAGAGGAGGAGGCTGCCCACTACCTGTCAAGGAAGAGCTCAACGTGAGTTCTAGAAGGTGGATGGCGTCTCAGAGTAGTTTAGATGCCCTTCCAGAGATTCTAGAAGTTATCAGAAGAAGGAGGCATTTCCTCTCTTGAAATTGTCATCTCCTGAAGAAGTTGAATCTGAGTTAAAGACTGTCAAGCCCATCAAGATTCAAGGCCCATTCCGCCCCCTACATAAAGGGATCAACCCAATGCTTCAAACCACGCTACAAACTTGCTCCGTGCAAAAAATCAAGCTCCATGCTTTTTCTCAGGAATCTCCCGCGATTTCCTCTTGTTCATCACGAGTTCTTACTTGTTCTTCAATATTTCTTTGTTTCAATATTGTCTCTGGACAAAAGAACACTCTTTTAGTGTTATTCTTTCTTTTCAATCTTGTCTCCGCACATCCAAACAATATACACGTGTTTTTCTCTTCAGCAATAACAATCAACTTGTTATTTTTCTTTCAATATCAGCGAGAACAACTTCTGCAACGCAAATCCAGGAAGACTTGTCTGGGATCGATGATTTAAATGCTCCGGTGTGACTTTGATCCAGTCCCCACAAATCGCTTTGATCTTTAATCTGCTGCTTCGCGCACCAGCTTCACGTTTTTTACACCGCTTTGTCAATTTCAGCAAATTGACTGGCACGCCCTCAAGCGGTCATTTAGTTTTTAACGCAAAAACTCTTCAAGAGATTTTTGGCGCAACATTTGCAGAATAGTTTAAAGAAAAAACAATGTCTTGATTTGGTTAGAATTAAAACCATGGCACTTAAAATACTTCGAATTATTAAAAAGTTAGTAAATACTCAACTTCCAATAGTCGTGATTTCTTGCTTTTACTTTCTTAATTTCTTTTTTTGGCCGAAGGTTTTGCCTCTTTGTTAATACTAGTTTTAGTTTTCACGTGCGTTGCACGTGTCCCAACATGTTTCGATTGAATTTTTTTATGAAATTTTGATAACTAACCTATTAAATTTTGATAGCCACCCAATGAAATTTTGATATTTACCTAAGAAATTGTGATAAACTCCATATGAAACTTTGATAACCTAACTATAAAATTTTAATAAACCTTCCTATGAAATTTCGTAATCTTCCTATGATTTTTTATAACCTCCCTGTGAGATTTTGTTAATCTCTCTATAATTTTTTGATACTATATATAGTATGAAATTTCGACAATCTCTATATAAAATTATATATCATTATCAGATTGAGCTCCTCTATTCAGTACTATATAAATCATTTATATTAAACTCTTCCATTCGCAGATTAAGCTCGTCCGTTCAGTCGTACAAACGTATATAATGCATATTGAACTCGTCCCTTTGATAGTATATACATATACATATTCGAATTGAGCTCCTCCACTCAGTAGTATATAGAGCACGTTATCACACTGAGCTCCATTCATTCAACATTACTCCAAATGGTACATTACCAGTTGAGTGCTCTCATGTTCACCAATTTTCTATGGAGCATATTGTTTGTTTGAGCTCTTTCTTTCTGTATTCCTCCACGGAGTACATTATCAGCTCGAGTTCTCCTATCCATGCCATCATTCCTAGAGCGCACTCTCCTACTCAATCCTCAAAAATTGAGCACTCCCCTTTACGACATTCATGGTATATCTCCCATCAACTTAATAATCATCAATCCTCAACCCTTGTTGTCCTTAGTGCATTTAAACTCCAATCCCATTGTAATATAATAATCTCTTCTTTAGTTGTGGGAAAAAAAATATGAAATTCACAATCTTGCAACGGTATAAATTATCAAATCACACAATATAATTAATTTATTTTATGTTTCCAATAGAACAATGTTGAAAAAAGTGTTACGTAACTCAAATATCAAAGGAAACGCTAAATTTAAAGGATTACACATGAACACGACATGATAATCCAGACAACTTCACCCAAGACCTAAATTTCTTTCCCAATTTCAAACATAGAATTTTTTAATAAGAACAAAAGCAAATAATCATCAAAATTCGTACATACGTTAAAAAATTCAACTCCTTTGAAAAATCGTTTTAAGAAATCATCAAACATAGTATTGAAAAAAATTAAGAAAATAAGTTACTCTTTTTTTGGCTTTTTTTGGCAATCTAATCGGTTTAGTTCTTATAGTATGATTATACATTTAAAAATTCAACTCCTTTTGAAAAATCGTTTTAAGCAATCATCAAACATAGTAACAAAAATAATGAAGACAATAAGTAAAAAAGAGTGATAAAGAAAAATGAAATTCCCAAAGCATGACAAGAAGTATCAATACCATACCTAGACGGTAGTTTTTTTTTATAACTACAAAAATAATAGAAATTTTAAAATTGAAAAAGAAAAATTTACTTTTTTCATGGCCATTGTACCTTATGGACATACATTTAAGAAAAAT